>JANIJG010012675.1:0-83226 GCA_024611175.1 Megaceryle torquata
CCCCCCCCCCCCCCCCCCCCCCCCCCCGCTCCCACCCCCCCCCCCAGGCGTGACTGCCGGTGCCCGCTGCTCCCGCCCAGAGGGTGCCCGAGGCGCTGGAGCAGGCCCGCCGCGTTGCTACAGCGGCCCTTCCCGGGCGGTGTCCCTTGGGTCCCGTATAGCCTGGGAGCTGCTTGGGCTGCACCGCAGCCTGGCGCGCAGCCGGTTCACACCAGGGGGTGACAGGATGCCTTCAGCACTCTGTCCGGTCCCCTGGCTCAGAGCATAGACCCGTAGGGAGGACTCCTGTGCCCCACCTCGAGTCCCTGAAGCCGCTCAGGGAGCCTGCAAAGAGCCTGCAGCAGCAGGAAAACTCGCCCCCGCCTTTCGTCACAGCAAATGCAAGCGCCGGGACAGAATCAGACCGGCTCCTGCTGCACAAGGTGCTCCGCTTCCGTGGCCCGTCCTTCAGCACCTCCGTGGCAAAACAGTCAGGAAAGTTATCTGGGGCTGACTGATAGACTCCCAGCCACTCTGGACCCACAGGAAGCTACCTACACCTTTGCCAGCAGTTAAACAAAGGGCTTTCAGCCACTGCCAACTCCATGCCAGCGATAAATTCCCTGTGTGTAGGTGAAAGGTCCCTTTTGCCCATTACCAGTCCCTTGGGGCCAGCAAAGCCTTTTGTCCCAGCCTTCCTCCTGGGACATGTTCGGAAGTGTTGAGGAGGTCTCCGCCTGTGTGCAAATTCCAGAGAAGCATGGGCTGGTTAACCTATCGGTTCTCTATTCTCAGCCAGCATGCCCGTAATGAGATAAGGAAAGTGCACTCATAAAATGCTGACTATGGAAAAGAAAGAGAACATCTTCACTGCAGGGGAAAGGGCCTCAGTTCAGCTCCAGCTAGCAAAGCATTTTTATTTCAAAGGGTAGAAGAGGCAGAAAACAATGTTTCTGCTTTACAGATAGTGCCTCCTTAGAAGATGCCTGCAGTAGGAAACTATCTCATCTCTTAAATCATACTTCCTCTCTGAGTTCTGCATTCACACTGTGGACTTATTTTCACTATTTCCCTCAGTTCACACCAAATTGAAATCACCATCCAGTCTTATGACTCTAAGCCACCATACATTGTTACAGGTGCTTGTGCTTACCTTATTGTATAAATACAGAAAAACAGGGAATAGTGCACATGAGCAGATGGCTAGCCTAGCATCCTGCCTCCAACAGGACTAAAACACCAGATGAAAGCAGAAATCCTCCACGCAGTTATGCAATAATATAGCTAATGTTAGGTATGAGTTACTCCCGATTCCTAACTGACAATCAAGGTATATCCCAAAGCCTGACAACTGAGAATCTTTTATCAGTTTCATAAAATGGTTTGGGGTGGAAGGACCTTAAAGATCATCTAGTTTCAACCCATTTGCCATAGGAAAAGACAACTCCCACTAAACCAGGTTGTGCAAGGCCCCATTCAACCTGGCCTTGAATGTTTCCAGGGATGAAGCATCCCCAGCTTCTTTGGGCAACCTGTTCCAGAGTCTCACCACCCTCAGAGTGAAGAACTTCTTCCTAATTTCTAATCTAAATCTGCCCTCTTCCAGTTTGAACCATTATCCCTAGTCCTATTACTAGAAGCCCACATAAAAAGTCCCTCCCCAGCTTTCTTATAGGCCCCCTTCAGCTACTGGAAGATTGCAGCAAGGTCCCCCTGGAGCCTTCTCTTCTCCAGGCTGAACAAACCCAACTCTCTCAGCCTGTCCTTGTAGAAGAGATTGTAGGAGAGATTTTCTTACCCCAGTGAATGTCACTTAAGAAGATTATTTTTTCCATATAAACCCAAATTCCCTGGGCCTTTATTCATGCCTTATTCTGGCACTGGAACCACTGGCTTTCCTCATAATGGTCTGTAAGATATGATCCATAAAACACAGTCAGCTTAAACTACTGGGTATGATTGCTTTCCTATATTTGAGTTCTTTGTGTTCAACCGTCGGGACAAGCACTTGCCAGGGCCCCAGTTTTTTGTCTCAGGACAGCTAAATCTGAAAAAACTTCCCAAAACAGAAGAGCAGAACCTGCTGTCCCACTTGCAGCAGCTCACAGCCTCTACCTGAACTCACACTGCTTCACTAAGGCACAGAACAGCAGCAGTGACCACAGCCTGGTGGTGGGTTTGTGCCAGGATGCCTAACCTGCTCCAACGCCAGTGCTGCTCACAACAAGCAGCAAAAGCAAGTGCTGATGAGACTGTGTCATGGCACTTGTGATGTCAGAGAAACTAATACTATAATTTCTTGTTAACTCCGCTTCTGCAACCTTTGCCTGCATGTGTTTCAGCAGATACCTGCAGAGCAGCTATTTATTTCTTGCTTTTTATTTCACATAACTATAATAGCCAGGAACACCAACTTCAGGTACACCCAGGTCTTTTTTTGGTTCAAGTTACACACACCTGCTCCTAGTGTTTTCTCAGACTGCATAGCCATGGGCATCTCTGTGTTTCAGCAGGCTCAGGAGAAACTCATGCTCTCAAGATCCTCCCCAGATAACCTTACACCTCACACTGGTAATGTACCATGGCCTCTCTTGCTCCACAGCCACAATGCCAGGAGCAATTTACTGGCAGATCACAAGCTCTCCATTGATCCACAGCATCCAGCATCACTTCTGAATGAGGCACAATGACACACTGCTGCAACCAGCAACAAGCAATTTAGTAGACCCCCAGAGGAAAAGAAGTCCTTGGAGAAAGCAGAGCTGCAACCTGCTGCTGCAACTCTTGTCATATGTGATCCTTGCCTCGAGGGTGCTTGACATGCTAGATGAGTTCCCAGTAGATGACAAGTCATGCTGCTGCATCATATACCGGCAAGAAAGCTTTCCAAGAGGTCTGGAGGTGTTGCTCCTCCACACACATACAGGTTGCAAAACACTATCAAGTAACTTCTCTACAAGGATAGCAAAATATTTTCCAGGGTAAAGTAATAGTATTATTCCAAAAGGAGAAAACTAAGACAGAAGAAGGTTACTTGACTTTATGAAGGTCACTGAGGAAAACTGCAGAGATCCAAGAATAGAAGCAGTATCTCCTGGCCTAAACTGTATGCTCCCAGACTGTAATCTAGCCTGTTACTAGATCATAATGCAAAATTCAGTGGTTTCACTTCCCAAGTATCTCATGTGATCACTTTGCTTTGGTTTTGGTTCCTATGGGTTTCTCACCCCTAGAGTTTTGATCTGCCTGCTGGGTTCAAACCAAATCCAAAGAGCAAACCTAATCCAAGTTTCCTCTGGTGACATGATAAAAACATGGAAAATGCATCACATAACATTTAGGGTAAGCCCACATACCTACTCTAGCATTGCTTGAAGATCAATTTAAATTCCTCATGGCTGGATCAGGAGCAGAAGGGAAGCAAGTGGCAAGTTTCCCCTGCAAGAACACGCAGCATTGTGGTCACAGAAAGATGACAGAGAGCTGTGAGCTGAGCCAGGATCCTGGTTCACTTCCACAATATCAACATGTTGATCAGCCTGCTGCTGCCATGGGGAAGACTGGAGAACTCTCCCACATTGGAGAACTGCATTAGCTCCTGGTGTGCCACATCTTATTTTACCTCGGAGACATTTCTCTGTGGGAATCCTGGCCAAACAGTACAATAGGGGAGACAGGCAGGAGGGGTGAACACAATGCAGCGAGGATTAGTTTAATGCACAGATTCTTTCTGAGCTGTGTTGTGCTCAGGGGACAATCTAATACCTTCTACAATTTATCCTGCCCAGAGCATACCACTGACAATGCGAGATGCAAGAACAAGAATGTGTGTGGATGCAGAAGGCCCCATTAGGCAGGCCTGGTCAAGCCTTCTCATAAGGAAAGAGATGCTATTTTCACCCTTTGAAGTCACCTTGCACACACACTGCTCTTCGGCCTCCTTGTCCCACACACTGTGCCATATACCGCAGGATTATGCTGCTTCTGCGGATGCTGGTCTGAGCATTTTAATGTTGAAGGCAAAAAAACCAAACCAAACCAACCGACCAAACAAATAAAAAAAACCCACACCACCACCACCACAACAACAACAAAATAACAACAAAAACAAACAAACAAACCAACCAAACCAAAAAACCCAACAAAACAAAAAACCCAAACAAAAAAAGCCAAACCACCAGCCAGGGGAGAGGTTCAAGTGCCATCTATTGGGCATCTGCCCTCATTACGCCGAGGGAGACGATAAAATGGAAAAAAGCCATCCATCCCCTCTCGCTTATGACCCTAACTGGGTGATGCCTGAGACAGACACTGGAGCTGCAAGCTGTGCCAGGACATCTGCCTGCTAAGAGAGAATAGTGAAGCAGATGTAGAATGAAAGCTGAGCCTAGAGCTTGCTTGCAGGGAGACGTGAGCGCAAAGCCATGCACATCTTAAATGGTGCCACAGCAAAGGGCCATCCACCATCTCAGCCATAGCCCAATGTATGTAGCTAAAAGCAGAGGAGAAGGACAGTCCACAAAAATAATAATTGTTCTCAAAACTGACAAAACAGGCAATGGGCACTGAGCTCTATCCCTGAGCCAGCAACTAATCACTTGTGGCAGGTACCACAGGGCATTTCTCCTCTCATTGTGTGAATTACCAAGCCTGTAGGCTCCGCCAGAAGTGAACATCGCTGGCTTAGTCTGAGATGTGATGTCTGCCCCATCACAGGCCAACCTGAGAGTCCTCACCATACAAACCATAAACACTCCATGACCCAGCTGCAGGGGTGAAGTTGCAGCACACACAGGTTGCTCTCCAAGATCTGGCCATGTGGTCTTTATCCCAGGAGTGAGAAGCAGCTGGAAAACATTCCACGTGAAGTTACAAAGTGGGCCTTCACTAAGGCTATAGGCACCCAATGGTAAGAACTGGCCACTGTTGCCTTAATGGCTATAAACTCTCCCAGAACTGAGCCAGCTGCTGTCATGCAAATACTTTGGGCATTCGGGAAGTATCAGGAAGGGCTGGTCAGAGATGGCTGAGACTGACAGCTGTCAGTTCTTTTCTAGATACATCTCTTTTAGGCACATCTGAGTGATGAACTACCTAGGATACATGGTTTTGTAGATGCAGTTTATGAGTGTCAGGAAAAAAAGGAAAAGAAGCCAAAACAAAATTGAAGAGGAAGGTGTTCAGAAACTACTGATCCATCCTATTTGGTAGAGAAACAGTGATCATGCCAGCATAGGCCATGTGACAGCAGTAAGGAAAATAGATTATCTTAACAACAGTGCTGGGCAGCCCCATCTCTGTTATAACTCCCTTGTTGCCCATTCTCTCCCTGCAAATTACTAGGGACAGTTGGAAAGTCAGCATGTGGCTAATACACCAAGAACAGGGTAGAGCAGGATTATCTTGTCTGTTTACACTTTGATGCTCTGGCTGGTACTGGAGACATCTTTTTCTCTGTAAATGGGCCTGGAAGGGGCCCCACAACACCCACTTGGTAATGGACTGCTTGGACAGCACTCACAGGGCCAGCAGTTCAGTTTGGCCAGCTGGAAGGTCAGGGGTAGCAGGGCAGCCTGGCTCCTCAGAAACACAAGCAAAGAGAAGTGATGATTTCTGCTTTAAATAGCTTCTTCTCTCTAACCTCTGGAGAAGAGTAATCATCTCATCTTGCTAAAGGATCTCTGACCCTCCTTTCCTTTATATACAGTTGCTGCAACTCACTCACATTTCTTCTTTTTCAAATGCCTTTATGATAACTGTTCTCAGCTGGGATCACACAGTGGTTCTGAGGCCTGCCATGTAGCTAGCCAGGAGCACTCAGTCCAAAGATGAAAGAAGCATAGTCTGTACACCCTACCTCCACAAAGAGGGACAACCAACTCATCAGCTGCCTCACACTTGAGGTCTTTAGGTCAAAGACAAGAAACTCTGAACTACTATGCTTAGAAATGCAGCATCAGAGAGGTTCCTGCAAAAGCAGAAACTTCTTAAGCAAAAGTGCTAGGAAATGAGCACACTCAGTATCTGCAGAGGAAGGGAGAAAATATTATTATGGCTGCTAGTTTGATGGGGGGAAATTCCTTTCTGGAACTTCCTGGCTGCCCAGACTGCCTCTAGGCTTATCCCAAGCGCATAAATAAATTACAGCTTTCAACATCAAAGAGGTTTCCCAGTTCCTCTAATTGGGCACCCCATCTAGATCTGTATTTGTGAGCATGAAACCACGAAGGAAGCAAAAAAAGAGCCAGGTTAGTATCACTGGGGAAAGAAATTCCAGGAAGAATTTCCAGGAGGTGCAAGTTTGAACTTTCTGCCTTGCACTTTATCCCTACTATGAGCATGGTGCATGGATGAGGAGAGGAACAGCCAGGCTGCACCCACACTGTACCCTGACTGGGCCAGCCTGGGGGACTACTGGCCGTAGTGCCTCACTGTGAGCCTGGACAGACTGCTCAAGTTGTCATCAGATGATCAGAAAACACCAGCCAGGCACTGGTTATGTTTCAGAGAACTGCTGGGACTCAGTCTACCTGCTCCATCACCAGCTGCTGCCAGGCTCACATTCATCAGTGGGAAGGAAAGACAGCTCTGGATCCACAGAAGTCAGCGTGTAAGCCTGTGCTACTGAGCTGCTCTTAGCATGGTAAGGGAAAGCTGGGGACATGAGCACGAGTACTGCCTGAGGCCTCTGCAGGAGTGACAGCACAGCAGAATCCTCAGAGAAAATCTTGGAGGTAAAATACACAGCCCTTAAAATAACTGTAGAACTGAAAATGACTGAGGATTTGTGGCCACAAACCAGCCGGAAGCCAATGAAAGGGGTCCAAGTATCCAGTAAAACTGCACTTTGAGGAACAGAATAAGACAACCTGTCTTCACAAGCTTCTGCCTCAAAAGCTCAGATTGCTAGACTGGCTAAGGAAGGAGCAACCTTAGAAGATTTTGTAATGAGAATATATCAGAAGCATGTAATTTACTCCTTGCTTTCTGAACTCTGTGAATACACCCCTCCAGCTCTTCTAGAGGCCACGTCCAAATGCTGAAACCCTTATCAGTTTCTCACAACTAGGGACAGTTATTTGCAAGCTAACGACCAGAAATACCAGTTGGAACGGCTCTCTGTGCAGCATGGCTGTGTAAACAAGGATGAAAATGGCCTTGGGAGGGAGGAAATTAGTTTGGCATCAGAAATCATGAGCTCTGCATGCAGGCACGCTAGCACTAAAAATGATCAAAAAAGAGGGCAAGAAAAGATGGGCTAAGGCTTAGGTCAGATAAAGGGTGTGTGGGAGATATTTTCATGGAAATCTTATCGTACATCACTCCCTTATGTCTCTTTGTTTCCAGGGTAAAACATTTCAGCTAAGAGGTGCTGTCAGAACAGAAGCAGGATCTGGCAGATCCATGGAGACACGACAGCCATGGCTTGCTCCTGTCTTGCAAACATCCCCTATCAGGGGACTGTCTAAAAGAAACCTTCCGAAAAGCCCTATGTAGTATCTGACACTTTCTGTTGCTTGTATTATATACCAGCTGTCCCCAGAGGGCACAAGAGACCACCACTTTGCCTCTGCACTGGCTTCACTCTTTTCATCCGAGCTCTGTCATAAGGGAGAGTGGTCTGGAAGGGTTCTCGGTTTTTCCCAGCTCTACCTCTGTGTCCTTCCACATGGGCCGAGAGCAGAACCGGGATTACCGCGCAGCAGCAACGAGCTGCTTTATGTTGCCGAGCACACGTCCAAGCAGGAAGCTGTGCTTCATTAGACAAATGTCTGGGTGTCTCATGCCTGGCCAGCCAGGTTGCTCATCCCACATTCTGCATGCATCTTTGTCAGTACTTAAACCCAAAGACAGTGCAAAAGGCTAGAGTAAAAGGATCAGGCCTGCCACCAAATCCCACCCTAGGATGTCTGGGTTCATGAGAGGTCGACACCAGAGCCTGACACAAGTCACACACCACCACCGGTCTCCTGGCCCTCAAAAGAGAACAACAGTATGGCCCACACAACCTGACTGCATTCAGAGGAAGCAATGCAGAAATGCAAAAATTCTCTCGGTCTTACTTTCCACATCACAGCCAGCATTCCTAGAGGTATTAATGAGTAATTTTCCAGAGCCTGTTTTTGAAAAATCTCTCCTCTTTCACAGCCAGATCTACTTAGCTGTGTTCTGAGTATGGCTAATGGGATCAGATAAATAGCATCAAATCCCTCAAATTAACCCGCTCACACATCAAAAAGAAGTGATCCCATCTCTGGGAGAGCTGCGTAGCTGTGTAGTAAATTGCAAGGAAAATAGGACAGACAGATTCAGTCTAAAGGAACAGATGTTAATCTCAACACTCCCCAGCCCTCCCTCCCCTTTTCTCCCTTGTAAACACAAAGTATGACTTCTGAAGATCCAGCCAAATTTGCTGTATATACGGCAGACATTCATCATATACCAGCAGGTAAATGGGCTTTCAATATACCTCTGCCTAGTTCCTTGCTGCTATCATACTGCATCATCATCACAGTATCAGAACTGTCTCAACACCTATTTGCACATTGAGCAGGCTGTGGTTGGGATGGTTGGATATTCAAGTCGCATATTGCTACTCAAGTAGAAGAGCAGTCCCACCAGATTGATCAGACTCGCACAGATAAGAGGAGACAGTCCCACCAGATTGATCAGACTCGCACAGATAAGAGGAGACACTCGCTATGTCAGTGTTCATCTCAGCCCTAGTCTGCATACTCTGATGTTTGTGTGGTGGCTGCATTGACAGAAATGAACCTCAAGTTATGGCAGGAGTCAGGCTGAGAGGATAGCAGCCAGGATGAGTTAGGAGAACGGGCTATGATTAGAGCAGACAGAAGGGTCAGGAAAAGTATGTGACTTGCAACACTGTAATTAGCATCCTGACTGAAGAAGTTTTGTTCCTGCATATCAGCACAGGTTTGCTGCTATCAGTCAGACACCCTTCTGTACTCTTTTTCACAGGGCATAGAAAAGCCAAAATCTCAAGTACATTCAAGCAGTGGAAACTCACTAGCACCATTCCCAAGGATGAGTATAAATGAATACCCTTGCAGAGGGAATCCCTCGCAAAATACAGTCTCTCCATAATTTCATACAGCAAAAACAGTGCAATATTAAATTCTCCAGGTTTTCCCTGAAGGCAAAGGAAGCTATTTTCTACAAAGCCTTATGAAAATTAGTCAGGCTTTGAAAAAGTTACCATTTTGAATGTTTTTATTTTTTCCCCTTATGCTTTACATGACTTCCTTCATAAAAAAATTAAAAAATGTTAATTAAACAGAATTCACTGTTGTTATATGCCACTGCCATGAAGGCAGCAGTAATAAAACTGTGGAATTGCAACCAACTTTACCTTCCATGGTGTATCTTCTATTTAGAGAAAATGATAAAGGGTCATTAATGACTGAAGGCAGGGCTTTTTATCTAAGGTGATAGAAGATTTAAAGGATCAAAGCCCATGTCCACAACAAACCCACAGGGTCCTATAAAATAGATTTTGGGAGAAATCAAGTATCTAAGTCCAGGCATGCAACCCTTAAAACACTGCCTTAATCCCTTGGGCTCCTAGACTATGTCTATACCAGTAAATTAAACGTGCCCAGGACTGTTCTCTGGCACTGAGGTCCCTGGCACAGGATGGCTTGCACCCATAACATTAAACACTTTTATCCTTCAAGCAAGGCATTTGGATCCAAGTCGTTGCTGGGAACGGCCCCTGGCCCACACCAGTGGAAATTGTTTGGAAGAGGCTTAATTGGCACAGGACAAAACCATTGAAGGAATAAATGAACAGGAATCAGCTATTAATTTCATAGATGATGGAGTTGTAGTGCCCCAGAACATTTGCCGATACAGACGTAACTCTAAAATCTATCCCGTGTACATATAGTTTCTATATATACTTATATACTATTTATATATATATACATTTATGTGGACTATTTTGCACTTACACCATATACTTACAAAGTTTGGTTTGTATAGGAATGATTTCTTGGCAGAAGTGTGGCAGATGGGTGTTTCTGTTGTTGATCGACTAGCCATTGGCAGTCCTTACTTTCAAGCACCTTTCATGACAGGTTAACCCTGAATTTCTGCCTTCTCAGACACTGCAATTTTATTCTGAGTAACTATAAACATTTGGGGGTAATATTCACAACTCTAAGCATTCATCAGTGCTTAGAGGTGTTCGTCTGGAGATTGCCTTTGCTTTTGAGATTTCCTGTGAATCTCTAACACTGTCTCCTGGTCTACACTGTATGCAATCTGTCAGGTCCCAGGAACAGCATGCACCTTGTGTCCACCCTTCCAGAAGGGAGCCTGAACCACCAGCTCTACCTGCTTCTCATGGTAAACAACACTTCAGGTCTTCAGAGCTGGAAGCCATTGCTCTGTCCTGTCTGTCTGATGTCAGTCACACAGTGTCATTTTGCAGAGGCAAACAGGATGCACAGGGATGACAGGACTGGCACAGCAATTATGGACCCACTCCTGTAGCACATGTAGGACCTTACAAGGTAGATTTTGATTTCCAATTTGTAATAGCTGTTTTTCCCTAAAACTACTCCCAGCAAGACATGCTAGAAGCATGGAGTATTTATTGACAGGCTTAGCCTTCAGACCACTCCTGTTTATCTATAGATGGAATAGCATCCTCTGTCCATCCAGTCATCTTGCTTCAGCAGTGGAACATGAGTAGTAGCTGGTCTTAACTTATACAAGAGTCTGAGCTACAAAGTCAAAATCCCATACTGTGAAAAAAGAAACTTTTCATTCATACAAACTTGTCCTTATAAATATAAACCATGTACTTATTCATAGTTTAGGTGCAGGGGACAGCCTCTAAACAATCTGGACAATATTTGGATTTACATTGTGTTTCACTATAACAGAGGCATCTGAATCAGCATGAGCTAAAATTTGCTGCCTTAAGACATGACTCCACATGGTGTGCAACACTAGGACACTCACCAAAGCCTGTCACTCTGTGCAGGGGATCTTCCATGCTAGCAGGGCAATCTGAACTTAGAAAGCCGACTTGGCAGGACCCTGAAGCTGACTTGCCTCACCCACAAGCCATTGCGACACCTTTAAATCATCAGGGGATGTATAATGGCCACCGAGAAGGCTGAGGAATAGCACCCTGTCAGCTGCAGTTAGTACCTGATGGGTGCTAAGGGGCCAGCAAACTGAAAGCTCGAGGCTTGTCTCCAACCTGCCCGCAGCCCATATGTGAGCAGGAGAGGATGTCTTCGCGAGTGAAGACCTGAGCCAAATGCCAGAGCAATATACTGTGATTGATGCCGCTGAGTCAAAAGGAAATGACCCACTCCTAGACAGCGCTGCAGGAACTGCTGCAGGGATAGAGTCATACACATGCATCATCAGGCAAGGCCCTCTGTAACTGAAAGCATCTGCAAAGCCGTTCCGCAGCGGGGGCTGAGCCAAGCGATGCCCCGCCAGGGCAGCAACGAGAGCTCCGGGAGTCTAGGGGTCAGGAAAAGGGGCGCGGCCCGCCCTGACAGCAGCTCTCTTCCGACACCGGGAGCGGAGGACTTGCTCATCCCTTAACCCCGACATGGAGGCACTTTCCCCCGGTAAAAGCACAGCCCTTCAAGGGCCTCTCGTCTGCTCTCTCCCGTCCCTGCGGGCCGAGGACCGCCATCCTGTACCCCCGGCGGGCCCTTCCCCTGAGCCAGGGCTCCGCGCCCGGGCTCCCGAGGCGGCACCGGCTCGCGCCCGGCAGGGGGCAGCAGCGGCGCGCGCACCAACAGCCAGCGGTGCCCGT
Source organism: Megaceryle torquata (assembly GCA_024611175.1). Taxonomy (NCBI): domain Eukaryota; kingdom Metazoa; phylum Chordata; class Aves; order Coraciiformes; family Cerylidae; genus Megaceryle; species Megaceryle torquata. The sequence goes on from JANIJG010012675.1 coordinate 11,789, forward strand.
GCAACGGCCCTAACGGCCGGCGGGGCGCGGCCTCCCGCCCCGGCCGCTGCTCGCTCCGGGGCCCGCCGCCTCCCGCCGGGCACCCCGCACCCTCTTGGCGGACGGGCGACGCGGCGTCGGCCCGGCGCGGCGAGGAGCTGGGCTGTGTCCTGAGGCGGCCCGGGGTGGAGGCAGCTGCCCAGCGTCACCTAGATGCCCGCAGAGGGCTCTGAAGTCCCCCAGCCCTCACCCCCTGCCCAGCAGTGCCAGCTCCAAACAGGGCCACCTGAAAGAACCCTGTGCTCGACTACAACAGCACCGATGCCCGTTGTAGAGCATGAAGCCGCCGAAGCCATCTGAGTTCCCTCCTCCTTTGGTGTGCAAGGAGTTATCACCAGTTTTCCTGTCAGTACCATACGGTGGTGGCATTGAGCCTAAGGGGAGTGTGGCCTCAACCACCTCCTAGCTTTACCCCAGGCCTCAGCCAAACACACCGTTCTAGGATCCAGGTTTGTGGTTGCCTTAGCACACCCTTTTCCAAGCTTTCCTCACTTTGATGCAATCCTTTCTTGTAACAGTTGGGACATTGAGGCCAGTTGCAAGACTGTATGTGCAAGTCCCTGCCAAGATTTTCCCATTGTCATGGTTCGTTAAGTTCCTTCCCCTTCCTCCACCCACCAAATCCTGCTGGGTTACTGGAAACACTACAGTCTCAATGTACCAGAGTCTTTAGGCCACCTATGGCACAAAGAGATTTTTCCAGGAAAGGCACTTAAGACAATCACAGTAAATCCTGACTACTTTGCTACTTGCAACTGGTTCCTCTGCCTTACTGAAAAGGGCCGATAGCCTATTTCAACAGCAGAAGCTACAAGAGAGGGGAGAAAGAATGGAGAAAAAAAAAAAGATTAGGTGAATCTTTGTTTTGCAAGCTCTAGGACACCAAGGTGGCCAGTCTGGTCCATTCACTAATTCTGTCACTTTGTGGTGACCAGCCAGCAGGTGTGCAAATTTCCTAGTGTCTCCTCCTCCCCTTAAACCTTAGGAAATTGTGGGGGGACACACACAAAAACAAACAAACAAACAAAAACCAAAAAAAAAAAGAAAAAAAAAGAAAAAAAAAAACCACACCAAAAAAACCAACCCACAAAAAAAACCCCACCAACATTCAACCAGCCAAACAACAACAACAAAAAACCCCACCAACACAAAGACTCAAAAACTCCATGGAACCAATGACCAATGTTGTCCAAGACTCAGAACAAGTCTATAAGAATAAAAATTTCCATATTACACGGTGAGTTGTCATCTTCCAAATCCTTTGTCACATTTCTTAATCTCTCTGAGCCTCATAATTTTCAATATAGCAGCATCCTACCCACCTGTGCAGTGGCCGGAGCATTCTGATTAATGTCACTACATAGGCAGGCACTTCAATTATATGTGTTTAAAGTGACAGTTGGATCTTTTTATGATCGTGAGTTGAAGGAAAATCAGACTGCTGATTAACTAGAGGTGGAGAACACTCCATTAACAAATGCAATGAAGGCAGGACTATGAGGTTCTTGGTTTCTTTCTCAAGGCTGGACTATTCTGTAGTTCTGCAAAAGCCAATTCGCTTTTAAAAGCCTTGGCTCCCCAAACTGAAAAATGGAGGAAAATGCCTATTGCATAGGAGCAACATGAGATTTATTTGTATAAATAACAGTGGCAAAGTTCTTGGAAACTGTCAGATAAAGCATGTCACATAAGAACAGAGAAAAAGTAAATATGGCTGATAGCTTTATCGTAAAGGAAGTAGCAAATATCTTTTTCTTTATGATGCTGAGAAATATAAGGAATGAACAGGCTCTTTTTACACTGTACCTTGCATTTTCTTGTTGAATATTCCCTTATAGATATCTTGCTGATGAGTAGAACTCAAAAGGACTCACACATTATTGTCTTAGCACATCAGACACAACCCTACAGAGAATGAAATGCGAACAGAAACAAGCAGAAGTTTTCTTGTACCATTAGAGATGAAGGAAAAAGAGCAAGGAAAAGCGGCAAATCATAAAGCAGGCCCAGTGGCAAGGCCGAAACTGGGGAGAGAAGCACCAAAAACAGCCACAGGCATCTGAGAGGAAAGTACAAGTGGGAGGAAGACAATACAATCATACAGAAATAAAGCCCCTAGCCCATTGGGGCACATTCAGATTAAAGGGCAGGGACCAGCCAGACTGACAACTCTCTTGAAGGTCTTCCCCAGGGAGTGAGGCACTGGGTGCTTTTTGGATATAGTACAAAGGCTTTAGGCGTTTCTGTTCATGCCAGCTCCCTTTATTACTTGTTCCTCAGTGAACTAGAGTCTTCTCCCCATTATGGCTTTGCCCAGCAGCCTTACCTGCACCATTAACACAAGTGCTGCTTTCTTCTGCCTACAACAGCAGCCAAAGACAACAGACGTGCATAATCCCCACCATTGCCTGCCCCACCAAACCTACTAAAGGACAAAATTTGCTAGAGCAACTTGCTAAAGAATTCCTTGTTTGGGAAAGACAAAAGTCACAAGGTTTTAGTCACATCTCAGGTGCTCTCTTTACCCAGCAGACCCCCACTGACCTAATGTGTGAGAACAATTAAGCGATGCTGACCAGCTCCATTGTATCTTCACAACCATAAGAGCACACAGGAAGCCAGCTTTGAACAGGCACTGTAGTGGTGCAAACTGGAAAGGCAGATAGTTAATCTCCCTTCTCTCTATAACTCCAGCAAAGATATACACAGGGGAATACCCTGACATGCTGTTTAATGGCTTCTAAAACATTCTGGCTTTGCCCTACGATTCAGAGCCCTCCTCTGTATCCGAGTAGCATTGCACATGCAGTGTAACAGCCCAGTAAAACCTGGGCATGCAGCTAAAGCACCTACCTCCATCTACAATTCTACAATAAGTCATACTCACAGCCCCAAGATAAAGGACACGGCCTGGTTTCCCCCCCAAGCTTTGTCTCACCAGGTTGATGGCAGAATGCTTTTGATGTAAGACATTGGGAAGAGCCTGAGTATCAGAGCTGCTGTTTCTCCTGGCTCAAAGATTTAACTAGGGAAAGCTGGTCCCTTTGTGTTCCTAGATCTGAGGAGCTTAGCTTGATTCCAGAGACATTAAAGGTGCTGAACTGGGAAGGAGGGGAAGATCCTGCCATTAATAAAGGACCAGTTGCAAGCCTGGAGAAGGAGTCTATTTACTAATTAAGATATCTTTGTTCCCTTTGAGAAGCCTTTGACCTGGGATAAGGGTCTAAGTTCACTGTCATTCTTCAGGTAGGTAATTAAGCAGAAGGCTGGTGGAGGAAGCAATCTCTTCAATCTCTCCTTCCTGCTTCCATCTCCCCAGACTTCTTGCACCATGAAACTGAATTATTTACCTATGCACAACCTTTACCTAGTGCCAACTGTTGGGAAAGCTGTGACTTCAGGAACGGTTCTGAAAAGGTCACTGAACTGCTAAAGTCTTTCAGCATCTCCATCACATCCAAACCATGGCAGCCAGTTTGCTCTCTGCACCTCCTTCCATGGCTACAATAAAAAGCGAGCAGCCCAGCAGTTAATGCTTGCAACTCAGTCATTGAAATTACACAGGGCCCAATTCCAACCCGGCTATTGTGCAAGTCTGGGAAAAGCACCAATTCTCCCTGTGCTTTCCTCCACAACCCCCCAAGTGAAACAAAACTCCCACCAAGCAGCAGGCTAGCTTGTCTGAATGAATTAATAGCTGTAAAACAATCCGAGTTCCACGTAGGTCAGTCAAAGCCATTGACAGGTGTCTGACACTGGCTATCAGGCCCTCCTCCAGAAACAAAGGGCAAAAAGAGGCTACCTCAGGTAACTGCAAAATGACCCAGGCTCAGAGAGACATTAGACATCATTCAGATACCTAAGAGTAACATTTATCTCTCAGGACTGACATTACACTTGTGCCAGACACTCTGGAGTTTTGTAGCAGCCCTCTCAGAGCCTTAAAAGATTTAAGCATCTAAATATCATCAACTGCCTGAAACCTAAATACCTTTGAAGAGCAGGGCCCCAGGATTAGTCTGCTAACCAGGAGCACCTAACTTCATGCCACTGGGAACACCAGCCCTGATATCTCACCTGATACTTGTGAAGAGGCAATTGAGGATTGAGAACCCACCTAGTTAATTAAAGCAACATATCTTGCTTCTTAATAGAGAGATATATCAATGTTAATCTTTTGGGCATGCTACTAAATATCTGAAGGGGATGTTTGTTTTGCAATTTCCCTCTTCCTTAATGGCAGCTTGTCCCTACCCTTCACAATCATTCACCCTGCAGTTCACAGCTATAAATATTTTGTCTTGCTTGATAGCTGTAACATTTCAGTGTCTCTAACCTCAAACTTCATCCACTGTTCTATTGTGGCAGAGTTTCTGAGCTGACCTCCTGCAAAGCTATGCAGGTTGTTAGCTCTGCATTGACTTGTCTTCAAGCTCTGGGTGCCAAGCTGATCCATACCAGGTACCTGAAGGAATAGTATCAAAGGAGAGCAAGCTCCTGCCTTGGGCAACTCAGAGAAGATGCAAGCCATTTGCCTGAACCTCCAAAGGCAGCAGAGATGCCCATCTCTGACTGAATAAGATGAACTAGACTGGGAGGCAGGGTAGACAGAAAACAGTAATAGAGAAGAAAAAGGGACAGGATGGATAGTCAGGAGAAGGGCAGGGGAAGTGTAAGGCAGGGGAAAGCTCAAGTAAGAGAGGCAATGGGGGAGAGGCAGGATGTTTAGGGAGAAGTGGGGTTTCAAATAAAGGAGTGAGGTGACTGACAGAGTGGGCATGACTTAGAGTCAGACTTGAAATTTAGCTGAGGAGCCAATGTATGCAGAAGAGTGAAGATCAAATGGAAGAATAAACCAGCAGCTGTGGATATGGATGGAAAATCTAGTTACGGACATAGATTCCTACCTGCCAAGTCCTAGCCATAGAAGTAGTTTTGGAATTGCTGTACAGCGGCTTTAGCAAGGGCCAAAGAAAATTTAATGTCTTTTTACAATGGGGCTAAAGAAACATCTGATAAGTTGCCCAAAGAGGACATGTCTAACATGTGACTGGAGAGGATGAAACTCCATAACCTGAAAACACTTCCTAGGCAGACAGTTTGGGAGTTTTGGGGATAGTTGCTGGGTCAACAGCAGGAGAAGGTGGCATTAGTATTTCTGGAGGAAGAAGAGCAGAAAGGGTGTGCAGAGAATATAAATGGATTGAAGGAAAAGCAGCACTGGTACCATTGCTCCTAGCCTCTTGGGCAACCATGTGCAAGTGCCCTAGATGAAGCTGGCTTTGCTGCAGGCTTTACAGCTAATGCCATTTTAATTTCTGACATGTCACTAATGGAGAAAGATTTAACATGTATTTATTCAATGTCACTAAAAATACTCTGGCAGTTGTGGGGGAAGGAGGACAGGGCTGATTGATGGGGGAGGATGGGGAGGACCTTCACTTTTGTGAGAACTGAAATGTGATGCTTAGAAATGGGATTTGGAGAGGCTCTCTCCCGGTAACTGCTGAGTATCCTCTGCCATGAAAACCCACTGTCAAGTGTCATGTCAAATCAGGGAAACTGTGGGCAGGGACTGAGAGAGACCCTTCTCCTAACTGCAGCTTGATGGACAGAAAGTGATTGTACTGCTCTGGCACTGCCAGAACCTGGCAGGTTCTCACTAGAAACACACACTGTTTCCGTGGTAATGAAGGAAGTTTAATCTGATTTCACTCCAGGTGAGTATGCTCAGTGCAGTGAGTCCCTTTGCCACTGTTAACACTCACTGCATTATCTGTGAGTGGTCACCTGGCAGGTTTTAATCTGTTTCACAATGTCTGCAGAAAGTGTGGGGAACTCAGGTCAGATGAGTCGACAGCTGGGTGCATCATTTTCTTCCTTCTCCTGTAGGGTGCAAAGCTAGTCACTGGCTCCTCCTATCTCATGCTTCTCCCTTGTTTCTGCATGGAGAGGCTTGGATCTGCAGCAAGGGGTGGCAGAGAGCCTTCTTTCTTCTTGTCCCATAGCTGGATGCAGGTTGTGCAGATCTGCCCCTGTTTCCACACTGTGTGATCTGGAAGGTAGACAACACACTGGGCACGGGACCATGGCTCCCTGCACTCCTCTGGTAAACCTGCCCTGCCTTCCCTGGAATAATGGATAAGAGGATTTAATGCTTCCTGGGTCAGGAGTGACTGTGATGTCCTGACTCCTCCAAAACCAACAGGCTTTTGGTCAATAAGTCATAAAACAACAGGAGGTGTCTGTACTTAGAGTATGCAGCTCTGTCCCTATACTTGCTAATTAGAGATAGACTCACATAAAATGCTAATATTCAAGCCTCTGTGAGCTCCAAGGGAACTTGGATCCAGATTAGACAGTGCTTGGATGCTTTGGTGATTGGCATCTTAGAAATTACATAGATAGACAGAGCACGGTGGAAATAGATGGGACCTTGCAGCTTTGGCTCTTCTCTGCTAGTTATAATTATTTAAGATGATGTTTCACATCACATTCAAACTCCTGTGCAGATAGCAGCAGCAGAGAACAAGAGATCTCAGCCACCTAGGAGAGGATTATGTGGATATGACAATGTTCAAACCCACTGGGCTCTGCCACGCTGCATTATTTAAGCCCAGTAACCAAATTTAGTAACCAGCCCCTGAGGCGCTGAGAGAAAAACACAGCTTCCAGAGCTCCTTCCCTGCAGTCCTGTCAGCTCCCTCCCTTAAAGGAGCCACCAGCTTTTCTCTTCTTCTCTCAGCCCCACCAGCCAGGCCTGACCTCCCACATTGCTCCCACGGGACCCACAAAGTCCTCTGTGCAGGTGTAACACGTGACCCAGTTACAAGCCATCACACAGAGTATGAAGCCGTGGGAGACCAGCACAGAGTTACCTGCATGAGGAAAAGAAGAGCTGTCCCAGCTCCAGGCCTTCAGGATGCAGGGCAGAGGGGTTGCATCTGTGCAGTGATGCATGAGCTCAGGTATGGACAGAACAACCCTACAGCTAGTACACAGCCTGTCTGGGCTACTGGCTGCTTCCCAGCTGTAGCTGATACAGATACCTGTATCTCTAGTAGATATCTGTGTGTGCTTAGGCTGCTAATGCTCCCTGCTCTGCCTGGACCTGGCTCTCACCTTCCTGCGAGCTTTGCAGCTCCAGTTAAATCTATGCACGAACATGCCTGCTGGTAAAGTGTATGGACAGAAAGAATTCTGGACATGCAGGACAGGCTCAAACTTGTTCTTGGGTGAAGATCTCTCCTTGCCTCACTTGGCCACCAAGCACTGCAGCTGGTGGGAATAGGTGGGCTCAGCTATACCTCTCACTAACTCTAACCTTCCTCAACAGCAGAGCTTTGTCACTACTACACAATGTCACAATGGCTTTTGTCATTTCCAAAAGAATAAAGACAAAGTAAGCCTAGGAGGCTTGGGCAGACCCTCTATGCTGGCATCTCAGACAGTTGGTTACCTGGCTCGTGTTCAGTGAGCAAGTGCTATGCCACAGCAGGCCTTTGTCTCCCCAGTAAGATGGGAGTGCCCAAGTCCATGTACATGACCAAGCTCTCTGGAGTGATCTATGGGAAGGAGAGGTTGAACAGAGTGAATATTTAACCAGCACTGTGTCAAATGCAAACACATGTCCACTGTGGTGTTTGTCATCACAGGGCACTGATCTTATACATACATTTGATGCAACACAGCTTAACTCCCTGTTGATTCTGGCAGAGCTGGATTGAGAGACCCAGAATTTACCTTGGCATGTGAAGAGGTCATTTCAGTAAAACCCAAGCTCAGCCTCAGGGAGCCATGAAATAGTGCTGAGACCTGCCGGTACTGTAGGTGACTCCCGCCACCATGGCTATTAACTGCAAGGTGTGTCCTCTCCACGGCGGCGATGGGACGCCATAGCCTCTTAAAACTGTCTGCCATCTCTTAGATCCTTCCCTGGCCTTCCGCCCAGAGCCCCAGAGGCAGCGAGTCGGAGACCAGTGTTTACAAACACAGCCTCTTAAACTGTGTGTGGAATGAGAAAAAGAAGCAAGCCCAGCTGAAGAGTCCTGGAAGGAGAAGATCTCATTTAAGCTCACAGGCAACATCTTCCTGAGCTGTCTCTTTTGACCTAGATGAGCCACAGCTGAGCTGCCAACATGAGGAACAGGGGCAGACCAGCAGCAAGAGGGCTTCTGCCATATCTGCCTCACACAAGCTGGGCTGATCTGGTTGCTGCTCTGCAAGGGAGCATACAGCAAGGCTGATCATAAAGGCCAGCTCTGCAAGGAAAAAAAGCCTTTGGGGTCACATGGATAGTGTGAGCTAGTCCACAGGCCATGAAATCTCTGCCTTTGTGTGCCATTCCCAGACGCCACACTGTGGGTATTCAGGATTGAATGGGCTTTTTAACTTCTTTGTTGTTGTTGTTTTTGCAATACTCAGCCTGACCAAACTCAAAAAAGGGTTATTTATCACATATCTCAAATTCCATGACACATATGGCCTATTGCACCAGTGCCCCTAAGCTACCCCTACCCCACAGCCATTTTATATGTAAACCACGGGCTCCTTCCCAGTATTCCTATTGTTCCAGTGACCACCAGAGCTGATACCAACATTGGTGGATGGTCCTGGCAAGTAGGCAACTCTCAGCATAGACAGAATTCTTCTCTCTTCCTGAGCTCCCATGCCCAGTCAACTCTAGCCTCCACCACATGGACCCTCACCAAGGTGCTGTGAGTCTGTGCTAGTGAGGATGGCAGTTGTGGCTGTTATGTGGACATGGAGAGCTGTCCTCAACCAATGCATTATCCCCAGGACACCAAATGACTGTCAGCTGTTGGCTGTCTCTTGCTATGCAGCACTGGCTGTAACACTGGAGAGCAGTGTGATTTTCTGTGAAGCCAATTTACTTGAGTCCTTTCTAAGGTCTTGTCTCGAGGGGGAAATTCTCCAGCATTGCTGTTGTGGGAGAAGTTATTCTGCAATAACTTAAAATAGCTGCCCATGGGGACATAGTATGCTGGAAAAAGAGTCATTTAATGCTGGTGTGATCACTCTGGTGCGTGAGCCTAGATTTTTCCCCTCCTTCCCATCCACTGGAAATTAGTTTGTTCGATTCAGGTGCAAGCTCTTTTCAGGCAAGGATATGAGGGCCGTGGTTTGGCCTATGATCGGACAGCTGGCCAGCTCTATGGGCTGGTGTGCTCTCCTCACTGCTTCAAAATAAACGCCAAAGTGTGCAAATGTACAAAGCTAGCGTGTAGCCTGTCTTTGGGAAGGGGTGTGACTCCTCAGTCTTCTCTAGGGACCCACATGGAAACCGAGCTGTGAAAATAAAAATAACGGTCCTGGTGAGAGCACAGCAGACTTCCAGCAGCTGTGACTAACATTAAACCTCTTGGCAAAGGGCTTCTCACTCTTGCTCTTTCTGCCTCTCCCACTCTCTATGAACCTCAGAGAGGGCATAACTGGAATCCCTGTCTGGGGAAGGGAAGGATGAAGAACATGTAGATGCCCAGCCTGGGATTTCCTACAGCTACTGCTCGTACCAGGCAGACAAGAGCCACGTGCAGCAACTCACAGGAAGGGAAAGGCGTGACATTGTTTGTGTGAAATATATACAGCAGGGCCGGCTGAGGGCAGCCCAGACCTCGGTTTCCTTGGATGTAGAAGCAAGGCCCAGGGTTTTGCTGACAGCCTGCAACTCCCCAGCCTGCTCTCTTATACTAGCAGGGATGCATCTGCAGCAGTAAGCATCCAGGCAGAGAAGATTTTCAGGATGGGTTGCTTGGCAGGGAGGGAAGGGGTGAGTGGGTGTGGAAGAGGATAAACCTGTAATGTAATGTGCAGAAGCAGGCCTCAGATTTTCTCCTAGGACTCAAACTCACCTTGGCAGAGCTCTTATCAGTGTTTGGCCACGTACTCATGCAGAGAAAGAGCCATTGCTGCCTGGTGCTCTTCTTCTGCCCTAGACTGATGTGGTTACAGCCTTCCTTGGGGCTGACTCGGCTGCAGCTGAAAGCCACAGAAGACATGTGGATGAAGCAGAATCAGCCATACATAAGCTGTGCTCTAGCATACTCAGGATGAAGCAGTTGCCTCAGGGGGAGGAAAAACTACTTTGGGGCTAAAAATCTGCTGTTTGCCTTACACAGAAGCAAGCTCAGGAGAGAAACTCCCTTGTAGAGTAGTTGAGTTCTGTCCTCTCTCCTCTACACCACAAACACGTGCCACTGGTGTAATATCCTTCTCATCAAATGAATACACCAGCCATGGCCCATCATTATCTGCTGAGCAGCAGCCTTCCTTCCCAGCCAGACCATCCTCTCAACACTAACCTCTCTGAGGTTGGGGAGCAGGGGAATAGCACTTTTAAAGCAGTCTTCCCCACAAACTACAGCCCCAATATTGTTTGCACTGCAGTTCAAAAGCAGGAATAAAATCAGTCTTCTTGCTTTTTTTCTGGGCAGCCAATAACTAACCTCTGGGACACGGCTGCTTACAAGACATGGAGAGAAAATTTCTAAAAGACAGCAATAAAGAGGACGTGGGTGCAGGGGGAGGAGGAAGGCAGGGAGGGGGAGAGGAGGGATACGTATGTCACAGCTTACCTCAGAGCCAGAATTAGAAGCTGGGTAAAAAAACACAAAATCATAGCAGGAAATAATGTGTGGCTTAAAATAGCAACATCAAATGGGAGCGAGAATGGGGAGTGGGTGGCATTTGAGGTTGTTGCTCTGTTCCTCCCTCAATGGCAGGGTGATTAATATGTCTATGCTACTTCTGTTTATGTAACAAAGGGCACTAAAGGCCAAAGCTGTATTTTTGCTAACACTGCAGGGGAGTCTGTGAATCTTTTCTTCCCCCCATAGCATGAAGTGGGAGGATCTGCACTTGCGCTTCCTGCCCCAGAAACAAAACAAAACAAAAAAAACCCAAACCAAAACAACAACAACAAAACAACAAAAAAAAACCCCCACAACACCACACACACAAAAAAACCCCAACTTAAAAACAATGCATGCTTAAGCACTGCACACACAGTTACATTTCCATGGCTTGGCAGGGCTGTACAGAGATCTTGAAGGCTTTGAAGGCATTCTTCTGTCTTTCATGGCTCCCCACAGAAAAAGTCTGTTCCCAGAGCACACCTGTAAATGTGGTTGGGCTGTCTCTGGATGGAGGCTGCACTGTAATAGCAGGCACAGTAACACTGCATGTTACTACACATTTTCTTGCTCGTTCTCTGTTTGCAGTGAATCATAGGTCTCTGAGACGGGTCAGGCCATCAGTTCCTTGCCAGTGCAGGATTGTTCCCAACCATATACTTAATCCCTCACGTTTCTCTTGGGAGACAGTGATTCAGACTGATCAGTCTTTTCTCTGCCCACCTTGTATCCTGAGGACTGTATTAAAGACTGGCAAGCGCTCAAGTGTTTTGGTAATGAAGGGATAATTCTCTTGGGTGCATCAAGAAATATTCAACCTATTGCATCACTGTTCACTGATGACGCTGAAGTTATCTAGAAAAGCATTCGAGGGAGGTATGGCACTTGTTTTTTAGACTGCTGTGAGCTCCTCTGGACTAATAATCAGAATGGGCCAGCTCTGAAATTGCAGAGAAAGGTGGGAAAGCATCCCAAGTGAGATCCAAGGGGTGCAGGAAGCTTGCGTCTTGGTCGGTTATGCTCAGTACCTCCCACTCATACAAAAGGCAGCGTTCTGCTCCAGCTCACTCCTCTCAGTCTCTGGTCCCCTCAGAGAGCAAAGGCATGAGCAAGACCTTCCTTCACCTGCACACACAGTGTAAGCCTGCACCCCCTCACAGTCACTCCTCCTATCAAAATACCTGTTTGCAAATATCCATGCAAGCAAATAGCATAAGACCATATTTGTTGTGTGATAAAAACCTGTTGTGTGGGCCTGATTCTCACACTCTCTGACATTAGCAAGTATCTTTGACATAAGTCGGGCTGTGCTGCTGGCAGAAGAAGGAGAATCTGGCCCAGATCTGATGCAAATCTTCCCACAGGCAGGCAGAGCAACATGATTTGTTTAAACATGGCATGTTGGTGGCTGCAGACAGAGATCACTCCCAGTAACTCCATCAACATGTGTAATATCCTGCTAGTTAAATCCAGCCGTGGTAAATATCTCCACCATGTTATCCCTCTAAGAAAATATAGTACCTGTATGGAAGAAATTCCTCAGAATGTTTCCTGTCTGGAGCCAAAGCTTGCCAGGGACTGAATTTCCTGTGAGGCTACAGTTGGGAATGCAAAGCAAAGAATCTAACAAGAAAATGAGATGATACATATTTGAACCTGCTCTACACAGATCCTTCTCAGCAAGCACATTCCCCCACCACCCTGTTTAAATAAAAATGAAGCACTTAGGTTTTCAAATATCGTCCCGGTTATTTTTCATTGGCAATTCTTAGTTTTACCCCACTGCCTCCCTTTCTGCCTATTTTTTTCCAGCTGCAATTCTGTGACTTACACATCCTGAAAATGAAAGAGGTTGTTTTTGCCAATAGCAAAGTGCTATGCATCCTTTCAACCATCTGGAAATGGATTTTTTATTCTTCCCCTCTCCCAACCACACATGCACGTGCACACACACAACTGAGTCTTTGTCTCTTGGAATCATTTCCTGCACCAAAGCTGATGGCCATGAAAAGAATTCAATAAAATAGTTCCACGGGCATTAAAAGGCCAAGACAGAATAAATGGGGTGACTTCCTGGCACTTGTTCTTATCCAAACTGCCACCTCACAAGGAAGTGATGAATGCAATGGAGCATACGGTTCAGTGGTTAGAGATTAAGAGAGGTAGTTTAGGCTCCTGTGTTTTTGTGCTGGCTGTGCTGCAAATTTCCTTTGTCACTAAAAGCAAGTTGCCTACCTGCCTAGTGCCTCACGCCCCTAGCTATAAATAGAGATACAACTTTCTAACCCCATGGGATGATCAACACGTTCATGTTTGTAACATGAGCTGATCTCCAGAGATGAAAGAATAATCTAAAGTGAAAATTGCCATGATAGCTCTATGCTGAGACTAATACAGTCAAGCAGGACAGTCTGGGAGCCAAAGACTAGACTTGTTCATCTCTTGCCCAGAGGCAAATGTTAAGTGAACTATGCCACCATGCTATCCAGATGACTGCAGGTCTGCAAGAGGAGACAAAGAGCCAGAGCCACACTGACTGGTACAAACATGCTTACGGTGTCCAGCTGAGAATGAGTAACAGCTGCTTGCTCATCATCCTGATTTCTGTCACTACTAGTGTTTCTAAATGCTGAAGTGTCCTGATGCTATGACTCAGGACTGTGAGTCATGGGCTGTATGTCTCTACTGCATGGAATCACTCATTTGCTCTCTCCGATGAGATTGCAGAAATCACAGATCATCTTGGGTCTCTTATAGTGGTAAGTCTTGAAAATAGAGACAGATATTTACAAACACATCTAGAACAAAGTCCTTCTGTCTCCAGTGACTGTCTATTGGGGATTCATACTGGAGATCAATTTTGCATACATGCCCCCTTGCAATAAATCTAGAAAAAGTAGAACTTTTTTTTTCCTTCTGTGGACATTTAATTCCTATATCCCCAGAGCTCTGGTAAATCTAGACTAAACAGGATGCTGTGCAGGTAGCATTCAACCTCTTGCTTTTCCTGCTTTAACCAATCACTTATTTAGACCTGAAATACTGACAGCAGTGTGACATGATGCTTTTTGGCACCAGATTCACCTCATCCTTGTCCAGGCTCTCCAGCCTCCCTGGTAAGGAAGCTTTGATCTAATAGCATTCTCCTAACCTCAGTGCTAGGCTGCAATTAGTTGCACATAGGGCTGCAGCAGGAGCCCCCTATGAGCTGGATGGCCAGACCTCTGACAACACACCAGATACTCCTGAGGTATCATCAAGACCTGTTTTCAGCAAATACAAGGCAGCAGTCAGTTTTCCCATCTACAGACTGTGATGGCAACCAGCTGCATGTTCAGGAGCTCACCTCCGGCTTATATATATTCTCTGTTGATACAGGTGCAGCTGAAATGGCTTCTGCTTCCTCTTGAGATGAGGGAGCAGGGGCTCACCTCAGCACTGAGGTGCAAAGCCCTGGGTGATCTCACCAGCTGGGAACCTCCTGCACTGCCTGCCCATACAGCAACTAATCAGTGAAGTGGAGGCCCCACGGTGACAAGAGTGGGATTGCCGATACTCCTCTAGTGGCAATGCGGTTTGTGTTGGCAAAAGAGTGTTTCTGTTGGCATATGCCTCTTCCCTAAAGTGATGAAGTCATGCCTGGTTTTGCAAATATCTCTGCAATGAGGTGTTTTGCTGGTGTAAAGATGTGGTAAAGAATCACTCTCCCTGCTCACAGCCAGTCTGAATCCTTCCCCCCAAAGTAGATAAAAGACTACGACGACACCCTCTCTGAGGGAGCTTCCCATGTGCTGAGACGGGGCGAGTGCACTTACATGTCTGAATTAATGCAGACAACCACCAAGAGCTGTCTTAGGAAAGCAAAGACAATGGTCAGAGCACAGGGATTCCCGAGTGACAGGAAGTGACTTCAGCTCACCAATTCCTCTATTCCCGTAACTCTCTGTGGGTTTGCCAATAATCTGTATCGTCCTTGCTGCTGAGAAAGGAGAGCCTTTGCTAACTGATTACATCCTCCTTTCCTTACTGTGGTCAGCCAGTTGCTGCATGCCAGCAACAGCTGGTATGATTGATAGATAAGCACATGTCTCAACCTATTTTTTTCTGTCTGCTATAACCACATCCATCCTTGCAGCCACCAGAAAGGCAGTTCTAGAAAGGAGAGAAACAACACTGAGCAGTTTTGTTTTCAGTACTAGTTTGCTAGAAACACTAAGCCAGGAAATCTCAACTTTTCCCACTTTTCTGTATAAAATATGGCAGGTCTCCATGAAGGGGGACAGGATGATCCCAACCCTTCCTACCACCCTCCAACAACAGCAATTCCCACAGCCCAACAACCCCTGCAGATGTGTCAATTCATCTGCCAGACCAAGAACATGCAGAGCTTGAGACCCTGAGACATCAGGACCCTGAGATACCTACCCCCTTTCAGCTAGAATCTGTGCCCTGCACTGAGGCAGGGTTGGGTCTAACAACACAACCTGAGACTAAGCAAGAAATGTGCAAGACCAGACTCTTTGAGGACAAGCATGAATGCATTTGAAATTTTACTCCATTTTGATTAAAGATCTGTGCACCTTGAGTTCAGCATTTCTGCATAGCCTACAGGCATTCTTCGAATGCAACAGCACAGTTAAGTAATAAAATGCTTCAGAATCACCTCTACTCCAAGCATATCATCCTATTTTAAGCAGCACATCAAAACAAAAGGCATCTCGGGCCAAATTTCTCTTCCATTTGAGTCACTGGAGTGACATCAGAGATGGAGTTAGCCCAGATTGTTAAGTGACTAAAAGATGGTCAATTTTATTATGGGTTTGTTGTTGTTGTTGTGGGTTGTTTGTTTGTTTTTTGGTTTGTTTTTTTTTCCTGTATTAGTTCCTGGAATCTGGTTTGTAAACGTGGCCCTTCGCTTGCTGTTAGCTCACGCCATAAGGCAGGCAGGAATGTTCAAATAACATCTTCTTTGACCTTTCTGGTACTGAGATGATTGTTTTTGCTTTTTTGGAGGCTTCTGAGAAGCTCCCACAAGCCTCTGTGTCTCCATCTCCTGAACTGCATCTGCAGCATCCAACCACAGTCCCTCCGGAGGGCAGCGTGGCTCTCAGTGACGACACCGCACTCTTAATTTGTTCCAGCCTGTTTCACACTGACATTTTAGCACTGACGTCATCAGCTGCTGAGATTTCATTGCTGTTGCTAAGAATAACAGCCCTTCTTATCCCCCACCTTACAGCAAATAATTATTTATTAATACAGTAAGGATCTAGGCTTATCTTTTCTGACACAAATCAGGTTCTGGTGGTTAAAAGAAGTAAGAGCAAAACACTGAAGATGCTTATATGTTCTGTCAGCCTGAGACCCAAAAAAAACCCCAAACCCTAAACCGTCTAAAGCGTATTGTTAAGTGGTAAATGTTATAAAAAATGAATGGGAAAAGTCCATACTGATTTGTTTTAATGCTTCCTTGCTGGACAGTCTTAGGCACTGCAAATTGCTTAAATAGCCCCAGAAGTCCCTTCCAAAGCCCCTTCCAAATCTCCAAGGCTTTATACCTTGAATATCTGCTTATACTGATGCAGTGTGGATGTAAAATACTGCCAAATCAGAATTCCCCATCCTGACTTTGGGTCCTGAACCAAATCCCATTGATTTCTGTGGGAGGATTTCTATTAACTTGAATGGGCATTGAATCAAACCTAAATTGGCAGTGCTCTGCACCCATTTGGCATAGTGTAGTTCTCTGCATAAGGTGGAGAATTAGGTCCAAAGACACTGAGAAATTGCTTTAATTAAGAGCATTACTGAAGAGAGCGAGCTTTTCCATTGTTAAACTGAGAGACTGAATTTGTTTTACACTTTTAATGACAAAGGGACAGATTTTCAAAGACAGTCTAAAGGTGAAGAAGCTGAGTGCTTACAGGATGTCCAAGAAATGTTTAAGGGCAAACCAGGTGCTGAGGAGCATTTCAAATCAACAAGTCTGTTCACTTATTCATATGCTTGTGAAAATCCTAGGAGGTACCTATTTGCATTTTTCATAGCCTTATAAATCTAATCATAAGTCATAAGATGACATAAGAAGTCAGCAGCCAGCTCCACCCACTGATTCCTGATCAGCACCTGGGACCTCAGAAGCACACTGAGCAGCAGCTGAGAGAAACTGGCACCAGGAGCAGTAACTGCACCAAGTATTGCCTATAGATACCTGCCCCCTATAGTCCCTCCTCACAGAAAGAGACTGGCACTTCTGTCAGGTGCAGAAACTCCTCTGCAGTCCCTCCTGGACAGGGGTGACAAAGGCCTTTAAAAAGCAGACACAGAGAGGTCCTAGAAAATGTTATTTTCAACCAGTGCTGGGCAAGTCAGGGGCTAGCACAGCTTCCGCTGCAGCAGCAGAGCTGAACCTAGACGGACTAGCATCCGGTCAAGGAGAAAACTCTCTAAACTTCTTTGTTACCACTTCCCTATCAACTCTGAGGTCCAGCATAATTTCCTATGTTGCTGCTGACCCTCTCAGGCGCCTTCCTCTGCTGCTTGATCTTTAGAAACTGAAGCATTTATTAGCTCCACATGTCCCTTTACTGCAGAATAAGGAAAGTTTTAGGAGCTGGCCATTGCAACAGATACTTCGGTTACTTGGCAGGAGTATTTTGCCTGGCTGTTATTTTTCATTTGGACTTAAGTGCTTGGCGTAGTCTTTTTCTTGAAAGCACAGGGAGATTTATCACGAGATGCAAAAGACAGGCATCTCTGCTTAAAAATCCTAGAGGCTGCAAGAGAGAGAAGATGAGAGCAGCATTGTTACATTCAGATGCCTTACCCTGAGGTGCTGCAGGGGAAGAGATCCAGAAAAGGTAGATGCTGGAAAGGAAATCAAAGAGAAAGAGAAAGTGAAAGTGGTGTTAAAGCCTTGGAAATGAAGTACAGGAGCTAGGAATGTCTCCTCCGCGCCTGGCAGCCATTCTCATTCAGCCTGAATTGGTCAGCAAGGTCACATGCTGCTGGTCCGACCGGAGCATATCTCTGAGCTGATGTGCTTTTCCCAGCAGACATCAGGACAGACTCGGCTGGAAGTCTGAGGGATTGGTGCGGACACCTGATTTCCTCAAACCCCCGAGCTAACCTCTTCCTCCCCGTGACTAATTTCCTTGGACCTCCTCCCCCACACCCCGACAGTTCCTCACCACGTGCGTTTTTACGCACAAAAGACATTTGCTAGATTACACCACCTGCTACTGGGGTAAGTACCAGGTAAAGAGACAGGAATGTACCAGGAGACATATCCCCTACAAACTGAGGAAGAGAAGAAAAATTCTTGTCTGGCATTGGCAGGCACGAGCCACTCTCCAACCAGCTCCTTTTGATAAAACCCACTTCTGATAAAAAGTTAAGTTGGAAGTTAAAAATGTGCTCTAAAAAACACATTCAAGTTGCTAATAAAGCTGTTTGCTATGAACAGTAACGACTCAGATACACTCATGCCCATGTTGTGGAGTCAGAGGGCCAGATGATACCAGAGCTGGTTCACCTCCAACAGGGTAATTCATGACTTGGAGACATGCACTGAAAGCAAAGCTGTGCCCAGCAGCGATGCTGGATGGGAGCGGGAATGTTGCTGCCCCACCGTATATTTTTTGCTTTCTTTTGCTGACATCTACAAAACTGCTCCCAGCTTCAGGCTGTGGCCCTGAATCTGTTTTGCACCAGTTTTACCCTGGTGCTGCTCCACAGAGGACCAGCTTTTAGCCTCAGCTTCCCCAGGGCGAGCAAGAAGGGGAATGGGCTTATGCTTTTATATGTTGCTTACGCTAAAAAGAATCATCTAATTAAAAATCACTGGAAACCACATGCATTTGCAGGAATGGCTCCACTTCAGAGGAATCTCTCGAGGCAAATAAGTGAGTAATTTTTCAAGGGTTTAGACATTTATGAAAATAGCCTCTATAGTTACACTCACTAGGATAAAATTACAAGTGTTTTCAATCCTTGTACTTCAGGGCATAAACTGATCCTCAGCTGGGGACCAGGGAGGAATTTCCTCCCAGAGGATATTATTGTTCTGTGAGGTATCTCATGGGAGATTCATGTCTTCCTCCAGAGTATCTGGCACTAGCCACTGGAGGGAAAAAAAAAAAAAAAAAAAAAGATAACTGCAAAAAAAATTAAAAAGTTACTGCTCTACTGCTCAAAATGAGTCAGCGCTCTGGTCCCCCCTGCCAAGCCCTGCATGTCTTATTTGTATGCTCTTAACTAACCGGGCAGCCGTATTTACGCCCGCTTGACAAAGAGACGGAGCAGCCCTCACTGATAGCACTGATGGGGAGAGAAAACGCGGTCGCGCTCTCTCGTGGGAATGGCACAGGGGTGTCGGGCGCTAGAAGCTGCACGAAGCCTGACCCCGCGTCCCCCGCTGCTCCGGCAGCGCCCCGCCAGCGACCGCGGAACTGGAGCAAGCATATCGGCCCGGAGTCTGGGACCGGGAGCGAGGTCGGAGCGGGGGCGGCTGCCGTTGCACAAGCTGCCCCGTCCGATGTTGTAAGGGACCCCAGAGATCCGGGAAGGGCGGCGGGCAGGGCGCGGGGCGGCCCCGCTCCTTCTGGGAAGCGCCGTGAGTCACTCGCGGCGCCGGGACGGAGGGTCTGGCACAGGCCCCTTCCCGGAGCGCCTCGCGCCCCGCCCCACCCTCAGGGACGGCCAATCACCGCCCTTTTAATTTGCATACGGCGCCCGGGTGCTTCTGGGCTCGCGGTGCGGCCCGCGCGTCCACCGGCTCCAGTCCCGCCACTGCTGGGCGCTCTGGCCGGTGCCGGGCGTTTCTTCATCAGGAATGGATGGAGGGCGCAGTCTCACGTGGGAACTGAGCCTCGCCACAGCCTGGGCGCCAGATGGGCCTTGGGCTTTATATTACGAGTAGTCAGAACTGCTTAGTTGCCCGGATGACCCTCAGTGGTCTGGGGTGCAGGCTTCAAACCTGTAGCTGTCTAGCGACAGAGTGGTTCAATTCCACCTTTCGGGCGAGGCTATTAACTTCTGCTTTTGCAAGGAGACATTTCGGTCACCATCCTTTAACCTTACTCCACAGAGCACACTCTTGGGGCACAACAGGGAGGTCCCATCCACCAATACGGGTCAACCAAGACTGTTGCTTTTACATAGTTCTTTGACTGTCCCCTCAGAGCATATCATGCGACAGACCAATGAAATGGTGGTGTGCTGGGCACAGCTGAAGCAAAGAAAATCTCCGAAGGGTGCCTGGATGACAATTCAGATTTTAATTGGATTCTGCTCAGTGATGGATTTGGTTAAATGGTGTCACACATCCTACAAGAACAGAAAAGAAGTAAATAACAGAAGCCATTCTCTAGATCTGCTCCATATTGATGATAACCTATCTCCCACCCACGCTACAACAAAGATGCTTCACTTCAGCAGTAAGCACGGGTGCTAATAATGTCACCCAGCCCCACAGAAAATAAAGGTTAACATGAAGCTAAAAAACATATTCTTCAAGCAGAAGGCATTTATTTTGTGATATCTTATTGCAATGACTCCAGCAGGTAACTGTGGAGCCTCTCATTGGACAAGACTCCAACCACCCCCACTGCAGAGGACAGTGAGGATTTGGAGGGCATTTCTTCATCACCTCCTGGTCCCGTAGGCAGGAAGGGCAATTCTGCCTGGTGGATCCCCTGGAGAGAGAGAAGAAATATCAAGTGAATTACCAGGTCTCCAGTGTTCCTGGGTGCTTTTTGGGGGGTGCAGTGCCATCTGGACTTAAGAAGATAAGCACCCTTGAGGATCAAAGCCAGAATGACTGTGCTTCCTTTACACCAAATGACTCACTCCAGCTGAGGGCCTGGGAGGAGAAGGGAAGGGCGCAGAGGGCCTTAACACCACTCCTGTGGATGCTACTGCTTCCAGCCTGTCAAGTGCCCAAGTCAAGCAGAGAGGAGCAGCCGTGGTGCCAGCAAGGTCCATCACCCTGGAAATACACTGGCCTGTTATGGGAAATCTGAGGGGAAGCCCTCCCCTGCAGCTCCCGCAGTGCATGACTTTTTTATGGCCTTGCAGGAGATGTGCGTGCACTCTCCCCAGCACAACTGGGAGCGCCTCCAGTCCCAGCTGGCTATCTTTCTGCTCCATGCTCCTCCGTTTACCAGCCTGCCTCCTCTGCCCATGATGAGGTTTCTATGTGGAATTTCTCTGCAGCCTCAGAAACTGGTGTCTGTGCCATAGTTTAGCCAGGGGCTTTTGTTTACATCAGGCCAGGGGGAGAGCACTGGAAAGGCCTTTGCCCAGTAGTGGGCAGATGAGAACATTAGTGCTGCATGTCAGTTACCAAGTAGAACATAATACGGTTCTTTCATGTGGTGTTTATAACTGAACATGCTGTTTTGTGTCAGCCTGTTTTGTTTGTTTTTTGGTTTTTTTTCCTTCCAAGAAGTAGTTTTGGATTAAATTATGACAATTACATTCTTATATTCACACACGCACCCCCACCCCCACCCCCAACCCTCACCCTTGCCCTGCATGCACACAAACACAAATGAGAATTATGTACTCTGAGTGCCATTTGAACTATACAGCCTGGGATCTGTGCCTGGCATTAAGTTCACTTTTTTTCATCCAGAACAAAAAAAGTCACATCCACTCCACACTCTTTCATCACCTTAGGATAAAAGTAGGATGCTCAGATTGCTGTTGTGGGTGATTTGTCTCTTAGGGAGCTTGTAGGGAATACAGACTATCAAGTACATGAGACAGGAGGCTGTGGAGCCCCAGCCAGGGAGGTTGTGGTAAGCAGCGCAGTGGTCTGGGTTTGTGAAATCCTGTGTGAACCCCTACTCTGAGCTGCTCACATGCCCCCTGCCTGGCTGGCAGGAAGCCATCCTATCTTTTGGGGCTGTGCCCTCCAAGGCTGCACCTATAGCATGTGGTTGAACCTAGGGAAACATGGGGTTTCATTAGGACAGGAGACACAATAAAGCTGCAGACTTTAGCTGACAAAGTAGGTGGAACAAGGCCTTAGGAAACAGGGCACCCTATATTTTGGTGCTATTTTTTAACCACTGTTTGTAGGAGGAGAACACCAGTGTGGACAGCCATGTAGATGATCTGGCTGTAGGAGGGACATTTTGCACAATGCTATCCATGTCTTGCCTGAGTCAGCTTTGTTTGGAGTCACTCATTAGTCAGGCAAAGCTTTCAGCACTTGAACCTGAAGGACACTTTCTTCCCTGACAAAGGACCAAACTAAGAGGAGCCAAAGGCTTCACCACAGGTTAGAAGGCAATCCAGGGGTTACTTGGAGACAAGATGCGCGAGATCCTGGCTCCTCAGCTGAACGTAATCTGCCTCCTGTTGTTTTCCCCACAGAGTCACTGCACAGTGAGGAGGATGTGCTGGTGACAGATGGCTGACGCGACTCGCAAAGCGTGCGGGTGACTGGGCTGTGACTCAGCAAGTGTTTGGTTACAAGAGATCAGAGCATGTGGTTTTGTCTTGGTAACAGTGGCCCTAGCTGGGTCTCATGGAGGACTAAGCATGGCCTGTCATCTGAAGCCCTTGAATGCCATCCTCCATGGGAGGAAAGCAAGCACACATGACCTATTAGAGCTGAAACTCACACTCCTAATTACTGTTTACTTTGGTAATGTATAATGTCTGAGTATGTATAAATATATGACCTGCCAGTGGCTCTTAGATGTCCTACTGGCCTTCAGAAAGGAAACCATTCAACATCCTGGCCTAAAATAATGACCATTTTGCTTGGAGGAACTAGGACTCAGTAAACTTCTTTTGCATCCAAGTCACTAGAGGGGGACAAAGACCTAGTCTGGCTATGCATCCATGTACCACCTTCCCTACCGCAGCTGTGGGAGACACCCTGGGGACGAAGAAGCAAATATGGCCCTTGTCTTCTACAGATTTGAAGATGCCCAAGTGCTGGAACAGCTTTCCTGAGGCTAAGCACACAGCTGGGGAGCAGCAATGTATTGGGGAAATGTAGCCACTCCTTTTCCCCTAGAAGCAGGATGGCACATGCATTTGCATGTGTAGTTTAGCAGCCTTTATGTTGGCTCTTCCAGTGTTTACCTAGGGCCAGCCCACCCATAGCTGGCAGGGGCTTTCAAAGTGTCAGCTGGGTGGAGGACCGAGACAATCATGGATATTTACAGGCCCATGACATTCTTCTTCTTTCTCCTCTTTTACGAACCAGGAGGATCATATAAGGAGAGCTAAATTCTCAGGTCTGAACAGGTACCAGGTGTTATTGTTGTCTCTGTGAGTTAAAGTCGTCATGGAAATATTGGAAAACTTAAACTCGAACAGTGTGTACCTGTGTGCATCCCACAGGTGCACAGAGAGACGAAGTGGCCGTGGCAAGCAGCAAGGCAGTGTTTGCAACTAACATATTGACCTGAAGTGCTTAAAAGCCACTCCACACACTCCCCTGGTGAAATGTCGACCAGAATGACTCATGCAAATGGATCGTGATACACAGCCCTCAGCCCAGCCAGGCTGTGCATGGAACCAAGACACTCCCATTTTCTCCCCTCCAGCATACTTGCCTGACCAAATCCAGGACACAGCCATTTGGCTCTCACTGGAGCTGGTCAGAACATGTTTTTCTTTTCTTCTCTTTTCCCCCCCTTCACCCCTTGGAAAATTTTGACATTTCAGCAAAGGGCTGAAAACCCAAACCCTGAATATTTTCCATTGGAAAATGCTGGGGGAAAGGGAGGGGAATAATCCCCAATCTGCCAACAGTCAGATCTAGTTTGCTTTTAAGGCTTTTGGGTTTATGAGAGGGGGGCACATTTGGAGGGCAGCGAACACTTTCTTTGAAAATATCTGTTCTCTCAAAACCCTTTTTTTTTTTCCACGGGAAAAGTGTTCCAACTGGCATCCTGTTCACTGGTGATGGTTTGGACATTCTCTACATCTAATTTTGGAATAAATCTGAAGAAGGCTTAATTCGTTTTATTGGAATATAAGACACAAATGAAACTCCCACAGCACAACTGATACTCACTTGATATTCTCAGTATCATAAGAATATACCCTGATATTCTTTGTCAACAGTGCTGTTTACACAAACTTCTCAAGCAAGTTTGGAACCCGGTCTCTGGAGACACCAAGCTCCCAGAGCTCCAGCTGACTTGCCTCAGACCTCAGAGCACATTCCTGAAGGGGATCTACCTTTCACAAGATCACATCAAAAGGAAGCAGCGTGTACTGAAAGGCCTATTACCTGTAACTGTCCCTTGAGTAACTGATAGCACAGAAACACAGAGCATTTTGTTCTGGTGTCTTCAGCTGATTTAAATTTCTGTCTGAAATGTAATGTAGACCTGAAACATCTGTTTCATTTTTGTCTTTTCATATTTTTCTGCTTTCCTATAAGTTAAAAATAAAAAAGGGACAATGTTAGCATACCAGAATACACATATTTGTAGGAGATGAATTATGCCCTAAAACTTTTACTAAATGTGGCTAGTAGCAGGATAGAGTTTAAAAAAGGAAAGATCTTAAAACAGGTATACACTGGTCATAAATAAATCCGGGCGGCAAACTAGCAGAAGCTTTCAAAACAACAGCAGAGTGCTCAGAATAACCTCCAAAAAGGAAAAAATGGGAATAAAAAAACTTAACTGTTTGAAGACAGATCTTTATCTGCTGTGGATTATCATGACAGCAGAGGAGTAGATTCAATGACTCAGAGGTTCCCTCTAATTCATTGTGCCCCTTCCCCCATTTTTTTTAACACACTGAAGCTTCCCAGTGACTCTTTAGATACTCTCTGGTATGACTTTTGCAATTGCACTGCTGCACTTCGTTGTGATTTAGTACAGGTCTCTACCCCTCATCACCTCCAGGTTTTTCTGAACTAGCCACCTGTGTTTGGATTGTCAGCACCAAAGAAGGGGCATATTTGACTCCACCAACTCCCTGTTTTTCATTTTCCTTTCAGTTTAGGAACATCTCCCTATCATTGTTAAAGTTTATAAAATGGTGGGTTTAAAAATATAATGATGCAAAATACCAATTTTAGACCTCACCTTTGTCAGTTGAGGACAACTAAATTGCATATTGACAAAAGGAAGAGGCATTTAGTAATTTAGTAAGACATTTAGTAATGTCTTCGATAACTTAGTGGCAAGTAACACAGAGGTCCTAAGGACCTGCATAAGTACTGTGTGTCCTTTGTCATAATTTTTCAAGGTAAGTTAAGTAATTTTTCAGTTACAGAACTCTACTCTTGAGTTAATAAAATCAAAAGATCAAGAGCTGTAGTCCCTCACCTTGGAAACACAATTGCTTGCAAGAAGACAGCAGAAACTTGAGAAATAGCCATCTAGAGATGCAAAGCTGTAACTGGCCATTGAAAACCCATACACACATACCTGAGACATATCTGTATGATCTACCAAAGGCTAAGCTGTCCTTGCATCCATCAGTACTAACGGGGCAGATGAAAAAAACAAGGAGATCCCAAGTATGAAGATAAAGGGTCAAATGAGTCACCGAGTCACTGTATAAAATGTAATGACTGGAAGACCAAACAGATTAAGCCAGGGCTTATGACTGTTAACATTCACAGAAACATGTTGCACAAATCCAGCTTTCTGAGAAAAATCAGACTCTAGCTTCCTTCTGGTATTTTAAAGGGGCAGCAGTCTGTTCATGCGACCTTCAGATCAGGCTGGCACAGGCACAGACTGCTACAGTAAAAACTGAAGAACAGCCCCACTGGCCCAGAGCAGTGGTCCTCCCCCTCCAGCACTCTGCTCCCAGCTGGGACAAGGTGAGAGACTATCCAGGGAGAGCACACAGGCCTGGACATTTCCCTCTCCCTTATGTCTCCGCAGCATTCACCTTTGTTGGATTAGGATGTTAGATTGTACATCTTGCCTGTTCCCTTTAGTGTCCGTTTACAGACCTGTTCTCTGCAAATTCATCTACTCCCACTTTGAGCCTGCTGATGCCATCTGCCTCTGCAACCTGCTGCACCAGCAACTTCCAGGTGTTCTCTACCTAATGTGATGTAATTTCTTGATTCTGTTTAAACTTATCTCCTACTAGCTCCCTGTTCTACTAGTGAGGGATTTAGCTACTAATGGCTCTGCATGCACCTCAGCCACCCTGACTTTGTGAACCCAATCCTTAATCCTCAGAAATATAGCTAAGAATTGCAATACTGGGTTGCTTAGGTCACTTCCATCCCTGTAGCTTGTTGACCTACCCAGGGTGGTTTTATGCCTGGAGTGCTCTGGCTGTGACCAAACTCAGAGGGGAGAAAAATGACAGCGAAGCAAATGGAGTGCAACTTCCTTCCAGTGTCCCTACTCCCTGCGCAGCTGTTCACTGGTGATGCAACGGGTGCGTTTTGTGGTTAAGAACTGGATGTTGATGGCCCTGTCTTTGTCTTGGGGCTCTGCAGGTCCCTGCCCAGCAGGGGGCTGCAAAGCAGCAAGCAGGATTTGGGGAGGGTGGGCTGGCAGCCCCGGCGGGGGTGTCAGGGGCATCTTCCAGAGTGGCTTTAATTAATGAGCACATGTGCAGCAAGGAGAGTTACAGCATCCCACTCAAATTGTTGACTTGGAGCCGCTTCTGGAGACAGCCGTATTCTGCTCATTAGGAAAGAGCTTTTTTGCAATGCCCTTGGATTGGACGGCTCTTGGATTGCACCACAAGATCAAGTCCACGTACGGGCTGCCTGCCTCTCGGCTGCCAGCTCCAAGAGGGTTGTTTTTCTTGTCTTCTCATTCTCAAGGAGTGCTCAGCCAGATGGCCTGTTTTCGAATGCACTGTGCGTTGGTTGGATGTGTGTTTGGAGAGTCTGCCAGCTTTACGAGAAGGAAGAAAGAGCAAAAGAAAGGGAAAAAAGCACCATTTGGTATCTAACTCTGGGACCTAGCCAGAGTTGAGGCTCTGTTTGAAGAAGGGGGGAGTCTTAAGAAAGAAACTCTAGACAAAATTGAAAGCTGGAAAAACTTTCAAACTTGACAGACTGGGAGACTGAAGTTCTGTACAGCATCCATCCACTACCTGGCTCCCTTGCAAACATGTAGCAGACTCCCTCAAGAACAATAGTAAAAGCAAGCACAAGCACCAAGTGTCTATCTCGCTGCCCCCACAGTGTACCTCACCTACAGGATGAGAAGTGGTGATGTGACCCAGCCAGCTTGCCCACTGAGGCTGGGTAGTGCTGTATGTGGCTTCTGGGATTTGGTCTCAGCTCACCAAAACCTGAAATTACAGCACACAGCCTGGACACACCAGCACAGGAAGAAGAGTCACAATGGGGTAGTACAAAATAACCACCACTGCAGCCCAACTCTGGAAGCAGCTAGCCTTAACTTTACCACAGGACAATGTAATTTTCTTGCACCTCCCGATGTTCCCTTCTCAGAAATACCTTCTGTTGATTTGGGGTAACAAATAAATACAGGCCAAACCAGAAAAACAGTTTTTCCAGCACTCATTGGAGAATAATTTGAACCTGACGAGAAAAATCTGTTGTTGAAGAGAATGGGGAAGTTTTGAAGTTTGGGTGGATTGTGCTTGGCTTTCTTTCTTAACTAGATGTCGTGTTGTGGTACCAACACATTGTTCCAAGCAGAAGGAGGTCTTGTTAAGCAGAGCTGGAGAAAGCCACGTTTGTAACCATCCCTGCTGGCTGACATGCCTTTGGTCTTACAAGCAGACTAGCCTGCTTGCTTACTGAAACATGGCACAAAGATGGTTGCAGGAGCATGTGTATCTGTGCTGGTGGGTGTGGTAACAGCAAACCCCATGTCTCCACTGACTGCATTCAATTATATTTGCTGAAGTGATTAGAATTTGCAGGCCCAGGGTGGACAGGGTGACCACGGCAACACTGGCTGGGCTGTGGGTTGTAGACACTCTGCAGACAGCCAGGGCAAAGAGGGCTCTTCTCACTCTTACTGTGGGCCACACATCTTGGGCAAAACCTGACAGTATCTACAGCATGCCAAGCACCTGTGGCTTCTCAGGACTTCCTGACTGTCATCTTGCCAGGTCCAAGAGGTACACAACATTGACAGCAGCAGCAAGGACAGCATTTGCAGTCTCTAGCATGTAAAGAGCGAGACCCTTCCCTGAATGCAGGGACACCATCATCGGCTGTTGGCAAAACAGCATCTCTGACACTGAGACCTAGTGGTTGCAGATGCCATCCTAGAAGGGATGAAGGATTAGCCAGTTCAAGACAGTGGCTACATCATGCAAATACATTCTTGCATGGGTAGGAAGGCTGCCCCATGAGATCACCTCCCTTCCTACTCCAAAAGGACCCATTTTGGTAAATAACCCTGGCTTAAATAAAACAGTCAGCAGTATCTTACATTCACGGCTAAGATCATTACAAGAGATTTGATTTTCAGTCTGCTAGGAAAAAAAAGGTGGGAAAATCCAACAGTAAGTTCAATCATTCACTACAGAGCTTTAAAGGGCTTATTAAACCATTTAGGCAATTGCCTGATTGTCAGCAAGTGCTGTGTCATGGGATTAGTAAAGGAAGGATTTCTTTCTTTAATTGCACAGAAAATTCAGAGGTCCAGGAGTCACGAGCCCAATGAACTGCCTTAGGCTTGTTACTGCATCTCTTGGCAAATGGAAATAATAATTACCACGATATTCACATGAGTACTCTTGGGAAGAGGTAGCTACAGGTCTACAAAGATCCTCAATGCAGTTTGGGTGGGAGATCAGCTAGAAACATCTAGCCATCAGCTTACCCAAGCTGCACTGGATGTGTCAGACACGAATACCAACCCCTGAATATTTTGCATATGGTGATTTTCATGTGCTTTATTTCACTGCTGTAGTGCTGCCTGACTCCTGGCCAAGTGCATCTCCAGCACACTGCTCAACATAGGGCTTCAGGCACAAGCTGATAGGCCAGTCTGGAAAAAAAATTTTCTTCCAAGTTATCTAGGTGTCATTACATACCTAACGTTATCCAAGGAGGGGAAGCTAGAAGAATTACCCAAACATGGGATTTTGAAATTTGTGTACTGTAAAGAGGGGAGAGGCTTGTCTTCTACCACCAGTCCTGGCCGCTCTGCCACCAGCCTTTGTGTATAACTGTTTTAGCCAGTCAGTACCTGGATTGGAGATCTCCAACAGATACGGGATCAACAGCTCAGAAAGTCTCCTCTCACCAGCTAGGTAGAGGTCAGTACATACTTCAGCATGGCATGGGTGGTATCATGTTGTTCATTATGAACAACAGTCTTCATTGTGGCTGCACCCAAATTCAGTAGCACCCACTGAGGTACTGTGGAGGATGGCTCCAATTTTGCAGCAGAGCAGCTTGCTTAGGCATCATCCTCCTTCCATGGCTCAAGGCTTTGAGAGGGAGTGAGCTCCCCAGCCCACTGAAAAAATGTCTGCAGATCTCCCCTTCCTCCACGCGTGGAATCACTGTGCATCCTGAAGCTCTCAGAGCATATTCTTAACTTCATTAAAAAGATAATGCTAGCAAGAAGATGATGAGGAGCACATACAGCTTCCATTTCCCAATTACTAGGGAAAACATCTCTCTGTGCTACATCTCCAAACAACAGGAGATGAAACAACAGGCACAGGACAGAGCTAAACATCAGTAGCAAGGATGCGATGATTGAAACTGGAGATCTGTTTTAAGTTTAAAGCCTAGGTATACACAGAGTGGATAGTGCATCAGATCCATACTGCTTATGCTGACAAGCCTACGCAGGCCAGGCGTGGAGCCAGTACTGTTCTCCTGGAGTGTCTCACTCACATCCATTCTCTCCATCCATGAACTTGTCATGATTTTATTGGTAGTCCGTATCTCCTGTAGACCATATGTTTGACATTACTGGGGAAAGCAGAGGTTAAAAAGATTAGAATTCCTTTGAAGTTAGGGGACGGAAAAACCTTAGACAATGACATATGGCTAGAAGTAGCTCCATCATTCAAATGCAGAGACCCATTTGACTCATAATTGGAATTGGATGTAAGGACTAAGATGGTTACTTTTAAAAAAGGTAAAGTCAAAAGTAAAACCATAAAGTGGAAAACAACAGAGGACATGCTCAAGAAATTGAACTCTTGAGACACAAATTCAGTTCATTACCATGCTGAGTGACTTTTAGACTGTGACTGCACATGCGTTCACAAGTCTGTTCTCAAAATGCATGTGCACATACACACACATGCAGATAAATATAATATATGTATCTATTATTCATATGAGATTTCTTGGCAGGCATTTTATCATGACTTTAGCAAGGCTTGATGCTGTCTACTACAATATTCTTGTATTCGGGTTAGGATGTTATGGTCTGGAAAGGTGGACTACCAGAAGGTAAAAGACTGGTTTAAATGGTCAGGCTCGGAGAGTAATAGATATATATTGTACTCTACCCAGAGGCTGGCAACAAGGTGAGTACAGCAGGGGTCTGTCCTTGTTCCTGTCCTGTTTAAACTTCTTTAGCAATTGGATGAGGCAATGGAGTGCTTGCTCATCCAGTTTGGACACAGTATCAAAGTAGCAGGGAGCAGTTGATAGGCTTGGATGCAGGGCTGCCGTTCAGAGGACCCTGTACTGTATGGAGGAATGGGCTGATAGGAACCTTATGAAATTCAGCAAGGACAAATGCAAAGTCCTGCGCTTGGGAAGGAAGAGCCCCAGAAGCAGTACAGGCTGGAACTGATGGCAGGGAAGCAGCTCTGCAGAAAAGGATCTGGGTATCCAGGCAGAGAGCAAGCTGGGCATGAACCAGCATTGTGCCTTGGCAGCAAAGGCAGCCAAAGTTATTCTGAGCTGTATTAACAGACACAGCCAGGAGGTTGACAGATGTGTTTATCCCCCTTCCCCGGGTAGTCAGATGGCACTGGAGTACTGAAGCCTGTTTCTGACCCTCAGTACAAGAAAAATGTTGACAGATTGGAGCAAGTTTATCAGACACCACCAAGATGGTTGGGGGCTATAGCCCTATGAGGAGGGGATGAAAGAATTTGACTTGTTTGGCCTGGAGAAGAGATGGCTTTGCAGGGGACAAACAACAGCCTGACAGTTCCTACAAGGATGTTATCAAGAAGATAGAGCCAGGCTCTTCTCCATAGTGCATGGTGGTAGGACAAGAGGCAATGGACATAAATTAAAATGAAAGACCTTCAGGTTGGCTATAGGAAAAAGCATGTTCACCATGAGGACTGTCAAGTATCACCCAAAGAGGTTGTGCAGCCACCACCCTTGGAAGTTTTTAGGACCCAGCTGTTGAAAGACCTGTGCAATGTGTTCTTATCTTATAGATGACTTCATCCTTCTTTGAGTAGGTTAAACTGGAGACCTCCTAAAGTCCCTTCCTACCTGAGCAATTTTGTGATTTTATGGTTTTGAAAGGTATTTGGGAGTCTGAGTGTTATCCACTTAAGGAGCAGACACAACACCATGTGAATTGATTGGCCAATCACTCTGCATGAACAGAAATTACTCAAAAATCACAGTGAATCATTTGCAAAAATCTTTGTTTGCAGAAAGCAATTAATTGAAAATTTTAGACTAACAAGTAGTCAAGCAAAAACTTTGTTCTTCATAGACTGAGAAGCAATGCAATTTCAGTGAATGTATTATCCAGTTACACACCATTTTTTCTTAATGCCCAGTTACCAGTTAGTAGATTGAAAGCTCTATTCTCTTTCATTGAGGGCTGTCATCTATACGTGAAAAAAAACCATGAGAATGCCAAATACCAAACAAGCTAGAAATATTTCTTTTATTATTACTATGGCATCTTCCAACTGAAATCTCAGATTGCTTCACTGCTGTTAATTAATTAAGCCTAGAAACACTTATGCCAGGAAGTTCAGTATCATCACCTCTTTTTACAGATGGGGGGAAAACAACATATAAGATTCACTCAGGGATAGTCAGTGAATGAGACGCAGAACCAGAAATAAAACCTGGGAATCCTGGCTCAGAGTCTCCTCTTATAATCTCTTGACAAAGCTTCTTTCCTGTAAAATTCCATCTAAGCTCTTCATAGAATAATTAGACCAAATTTATTTCCTCACTCGTTAACAATGAAATCTGACAGGCTTTGTACTCAGGATGCTGAAGCTCAGCTAGGGGACCAAGGCTCTTCTCCATGAGGGGAGGCCTGGAATGTCAGTCTTTAGGTGGCTTAGTAAGGGCATGGTTCCAGCTGCCAGGTACTTGAACTCCTGCCCATATCCCTGTGGCAAAGCTTTAGGGAAGAACTGGAATGTAAATGACCAAAGTGATCTACCATAGCTGTTAGGGAAGGATTTAGACAAATAGCAGCTTTTTTTTTTGTAATGATAATGCTTTGCCTTCAGTTACACTTAAGAAGTATGAAAGAACTGTCTCCATATTAGGTTGGTTTCTCTTTTCCTTAAATTTGATTTACTTATGAACTGGGCAGGCAGTTTTTCAAGTGAGCGAGCTGAAAAAGCTCTGAGACACAGAGAGGTTCATGAAAGTATTTCAGATGTACCCCTCAATTCTGCCTTCCTCAGTTTCATCAGATCTGGAGCACACAAAGTTCCTAAGGGCTTACAGCTCACTAGCAGTGACTTGCACTACCTTGGGATGTGTAGGAAGATAATGAGTCACGGACTTCTCTACCTTCCTTACCCAGGGCAAATGGCTCACCACCCTCTCTGTCATCACTTCCAAGGTTTCCTCAGAGGCCAAGAAATTGAGACATGAAGAGCTCCAGAAGCGCTGACCATCCAATATTTTGAAACTAACTACTCTGAAGGTTGCTCAGCACCTCTTAACCACAGGCCATTACCTTTGAAGCTGGAGCATCCCAAATGCAACTAGGAGATGCATTTAAATATGTGCCCTACTTGCTCAGCATCACATGAAGCAGGCTCTGGCAGAGGATGGGCAGACTCAAGATTTCCACATTAAAAAGCCTATACTTCTACTGCTCTGATGTGTTTTCCGTCTGCAAAGCAATACAAGAGAGACTATTCCCACAATGCTTCCAGAGAAAATCTGCATGCTCTCTGCTTTGCTCCCTTCAGCTTTTGGTCAGATGAAAGCTTTCTCCAGAGTGAAGTTGAGGACACTGATCATAAAGTCCAGAGGCCAGAAGAGGTGAGGGATCTTTTACAATAAATCTTCAGGAAACATGGAATCTCATCTTCCCTGGTTCTTCAGTGTACTGTACCCCACCTCTACCCAGTCTCCAAGCTCAAGTCCAGTAGGTGGCATGTTTGAATTGGCTTTGAACATCTGGAAATAGTTTGCTATTTGCAGTCCTCTTCCTCAAAGCTCCATTTGTGGCTACACATAGTTAACAAATTGCTTCTTCTTTTGCCCCAGATGTCTATTATGGCCCTTCCTTTTCCCTCTCGGGCATTTTTAGCCACCAGGACAGAGTATGTATCGCCTCCTGCAGTGAGGCAAAGTGACAGAAAACAATGGCAGGAAAGCCCATTGTCCTAACATTTGGGGCCAAATCACCTAGGCTCTGCCTGCCCACTTCCCTTGGTCCAGCATTGTCTTGGTGACCTGTGAAGCAGTAGTTCATACGCACCTTCTCCCAAGGAATGATAACATTGCAGACTCCCAGCCAAGGTCTGGGGAGTGGGGAAATGAAAAGCGAGAAGAGAAAGAAGAGGGGAAGCACAGAGAAGAACACTTGTATTTGTTAAAGCAAAACTAGAAGGTCTGGGGAACAAATGAGGTTGGCTTTGGCTCAAGATCAAAGCCTGGAGGTGGCTGTGGCTCTCTGAACTTCTATCTGAAAGAAGCAGAAAGAGGTTCTTTAATTACAATACCGATGGCACTAAGAGCTACTTGCAAGGGTCCAAAACTGTAGAAAGAGAGTGAGATCCAAGGATGCGAGCCTTCCCATCCCCATGATTTTCACTTGGAGGGGGAGAGGATGGTGGGATTAGAGTGTCATGTAGCAGGGAAGAGAGTTTAGGCTGTACTCCCTCAATGGCTTCAGACAGATCAACAGCAAACACAACCGCAACTGCCTGTCTGGTTGAAGTAGGATCAAAAGAAGCTACAGGGTAAGGAAGGAGCTGTTTCTTCACCAAGCTGTGTGTTCAATGGAAACATGCGCTGGCAAGAGAGGAGAGTTCAGCTGAAGCCTAGAACATGAAATTGAACAAGTGGCTTTCTAACGAAAAGCTAAAGGGGAAGTTCCACTGCAGCAAACGACAGCAAAACATTTTAGTCAAGGAGAAGGGAGTCAGGATAATCTGTAATTAAGAAGGGATATGATAATCTGCTAAAATCTGTGTAATTGTTGCACAGACACAGTTTTCTTTTGGGCTTTTACCTCTTTCAAATGTAGATGAGAATGACGGAGCATGTTCTTGAGAGGATAGCTTTCTATGGTGTTGGATCTTAGCTCAGAAGTCACATTTGCCTTCTGTTTGTTCACAAATACCCCAGTCTATCAGTCACTTACCATGGAGCCTGGTAATAGAGATAAATCACTGGGATTGATAAACCTATCAATCAAGGAAGCACTTCATACACTTCATACAGTAACTAGCATCAGCTGAAGCAGTGACTTAAGAAGTTTCTTGGGATGATAAATATACCCTTCTTTCAGGAGTTCCACAATTCAGGAGTACAGTTGACATGCAATAATACCTCTCGGAATTTCTTGCATACCAAAGGATTCTGGCAATCTTCAGGAAGCAAGGAGAAGGGCTGAACTAACACAAGAATGGCTGGATTTTATGTCCCTTTCCATCCTGAGACATGGGAACATTTTTACACATCAGTATGTTAGTGCCTCACTATGGCTCAGCTGGGATTGATGTCAGATGGAATAGTGGTTTGTCCAGAAGAAGAGCTAACAACCCTTGAAAATGTCTTCTATGACCAGTGAGGCTGCAGGAGAAGAGACCTCTGCAGCTGTTCATGTTAAACAGCTCACAAATCATATAATCAACCAATAGAAAAGTTACTGTAAATGCATGGGGCAATTATTATTCAACCATCTGAGGAATGGCTTAACTAATGAAAAGGTTATTTGTGAATAATTCCAGAAGGATGATAACACATTGGGAAAAGTACAGAGAAGAGATACCGGGCTGATTAAAGGACTAGAAAGCATATCATACAGTGAAAGACTTCAGGAGCTCTATTTGCTTGAGCAAAGATCACGTGAAGGGTTGACTTGATCACAATCTCTCAGTGCCAGTATAAAACCAGAAGTTCGGTAATAGAGGGCTGTTCACACTGTCAGGCAAATCAATAAAACAATGATAACAACTAAAATAGGACAAATTCAGAATAGAAAAAAAAAGCCCATGATTTTTCAGAAGTAAGAGTAATTAATGAGTTTATTTAAGGCTTCTGGTAGATTTCTCCATTCACTAGCAATAAACAACCAAATGAACAACCAAACAAAAAATGCCCAAAATACATTTCCCCAAAAGTTCCTCTGTATTTCCAAGAAAAAGGAATTTGGTGTGATTCCACAGCCTATGATATACAGCAGCTCAGACTAATGTTGCCACTAGCTCCTTCTCACTTTGTAATGTCTGAACCAACAAGCGAGTTACTCAAAACTGATAGCAGAAGGTAAGGTGCTGAACATACTGATACATTATTTGTGAATGTTACTCAGCAAACTCTAATTATGATGTTTGTAATGTCTAAGATCAATGGAAAGACTCCTAGTGACAACATCACCTTGAGTAAATCACTGTGTATAAGACACACCTTCACTCCCTTTGTCCTTCAAGGAGGAAAATCCTCTTTGCTGATGCCTTTTGTCCCTTGCTGTGACTTGTCTCTTTGCCTTCCACCAGTGAAACGTACTTAGCACTACCTCAGGAAGGGCTTGTGAAGTTTAACTCACTAATGATTGCAGAGTGCTTTAGGAGCCTCATCTGGGACATTCAGTCTATTCCTGTGGGATCCCACTCGTTCCCTTTGACAAAATGGCGGGAGGCACTTGGCTCCTCATCTGGCAGCTACTGCAATAGCAACTTTAAAAATAGACTTTGGCAGAGAATTAAAAAAACTGAAAGTGCCTCAACTTTAAAGGACAAGAGCAAGGATTAGACAAGGCTGCTTGATATTGTAATTTATGGGGAAATGAAAAGTTCCTTCAGTCATGATTGTGTATCATTTGTTGAATAAAGAGAGTCACTGCCTGAAACCTTCCCAGTTCCATGTGGCTAAAAAAAAAATAAAATGATGCTCTTCTTGTGGCCAAATGCAAAGTCACTCTTTGGATCATAGAATAATGTCATAAGGGTTTAGTCTGATTCATTTTAAGAGAGGAGGTTTTCATATCAGTGAACAAGGCAGTTCAGCAAATCAGTTCAGCCTCCACCCCATCAGCAGATTTCACATCTAAAATCATAACAAAAGCTGCTAGAAGGGAAATAGGCCAGCTGCCCAGCTGCTTTTCTTTGTGTATCTACTTGAAACCAATCTTGCAGAAAGCTCTTAGCCTCTAGACTGAACACTAGTTGGAGCTGAAATAAATATGAATGAACAATGGTTAGGATGCTCAAGAACTGACAGTCAGTTGGTAATGTGTCAATGTAGTTATGCTGAAAGAGAAGAGAGGAACTGGTGAAGACAGAAGTCCATGTGTGTAGATTTCTCTGACAGTGGGTTTGCTTGAAGTATTAATTCCTTGTACTTCTATAAAGCTTTATTTTCAAAGATCTCCAGCTTTTTTTTTTCTTTTTTTAATCCGTGGGAAGATAAAACTGCCCTTATCTTAGAACTGCCAAGAGGTACAAACAGGAAAATGTAACTGTCCTTATCTCAGAGTTGCCAAAAGGTACAGAGAAAACTCACTGCTCAAGACCACACAGGAGGACTGCCTAATGTAAGGCACTTAACTAAAAGACCTAAACTGTAGTTCTCATGCCAAGCTGCTGCTTATGGAAAGAGAATTAATTTCATCTGCTCTCTGGAGTGAGCATTCCCCATGCCAACTAAAGCAGTTGATGAGACTATCTAAGGGTGGATGGGATGAGGTCAAGACCTTAGCCCAACCTCTTTATGCTTTGTTTTAGCTGAAACTCCCTCCACAAAACCCACTGACATCAGTGGGAGATCTTTCAAGGATGTCAATGAGCTTAGAAGAAAGCTACGCAGCGGAAGATTGAGGCCCTGATGGTTACCACTGTTTTGGGAATTTTAGTGTAGATTTTCAGAACAGTTCAGCTGCTGGTAAGTAACAGATTTTCAGGACAGTTCCATTCACCCTGACTGGGAATGGGTGTCATTTCTTGTGGGAGAGTCAGGGGCTGGGGAGATGCAGCACTTCTCCAGTGACAACTCTGAGCCATGCATGTGGGCTAGTTGCACATTTCCAAAGTGGAGAGAGTCCTGGATGCAAATGCAGTGGAAGACAGTCTCTCTGTGTGTGCTCTTCCACTGCCCAGGATTTCTGGATAGCCAGTTATACTGGAAAATTCATCACTTTGCTCAAGAACCTCAGCTACTCCTACCTAATTTCTGTTGATCAGTCGGTGAGTTAAAGGCTCCTTCTGGAGAAGAAAGAACCTCAAATGAAGCAATGGCAATGAAGACAGCAGATCAGAGAGCTGGTCCATCCTCTCTGTTAACCTGAGATTGCAGCAGGCTTAGGGAAGATTGCACACCCTGCCCATCTGGGGCTGCATCACCAATTGCAAGCTATTCCCTTTCTCAAGAAAAAAAAACCCAAAAACCAAAAAACCAGAATCAACAAAAAAAGAGCCTTTGCTCTTTTTTTATATTTCATGCTATATGACCTTTCTGCTCAACAGTTCTAAGGATGAGAAAATGAAGACAAGATTGGCAAATGGTAGATTAGCTTAAAAAGGTTAAATGATAAATTGCTTCTGACCGAACGAACCCAGGAGGCCTACAGCAATTCAGTCTCTCTAAATCTCGGGATTTTATTGAAAGGGGGGTAGCTGCACGTGATATGAACATATGCAGTGAGGAGACGTGAATGCCCTATTTCTAAGATTCCTCTGGTATTACCAAAGCCCTTAGAGGGTATATTGTCCATGCAGCCTGGCACTCAGGAAAGACCACTGACCAACCTGCTGTCACTCTCACTTCCACTCACAGCTGAGTGTGTTTGACCAAGGAATCATACACATCCTTGTAACTTGAGCTCATCACTGTTCTATCTGAGCATCTCCATGCAGGGCCAAAATCACAAGCTCCAAGGACTTGCTGGCAGTAGGGCAGAATTTGATCACAGCAGCTTTTCAGGGGTGTGCACCCTGCAGTATCATCTAGGCTCAGAGACTCTGACAGCTTGTGGTATCAGAGATACCGAACACCAGGAGATTTAATGGGAACAGAGAAGCAAACTGCAGAGAGACATGAGTGGGCAGGGATTTTTTAACCCTCTCAATGAAAGAGACCTTTCAACTATTTGCTCCGAATATCTGTTCTCATTCATTCCTGGGAGGAACCATGCAAAGCCCAGTCCCAGGGAAGAGCCACCCAAGCATTTATAGCAGCTGGAGATGTAAGATACTATTGTGGCTGAAGAATGAGCTAGGACTCTTGTCAAGGTACCAGTTAGTCACTGGACTCAGTGTGCTGCTCTCTGAAGACAATGGATCCTGACTTCACAGAAAGAGCAGAAAAAAACACCAAAAAAATAAACCAAAACCAACACAGAATATTTTCCATAGGCAGAAAAAAAATTAAAAAAAAAAAAGAAAGAATAAAATAAAAAGAAAAGGAACTGTCCTTTTTTTTTTTGGATGAAACCCATAGACTTTATATGTAAATTACTTGATTTTTCATTTTTTAATAAAAAAAGGACAGTGAGTATTTACTCCGTTCTTTATCTTTCCTTTCTCCCCTTCCACTTTTCTCCTGTGACATCAAAAAGAGGAAAAATGACAATAAAGCCTGGGTCCTCCAGGCTTCTGAAGACAGTAAAATATTCTTCATAGGAAAATTTTTGAACACAAAGCTATGAGTAGGTCTACATCTTGACATTTGACATGTTGAGCTCCCCCCTCCATAGTTTCTGTGTTCTTTGGGGAAATCCATTTGTCACAGGCATCAAGTGCTTCAATTATTAATCCAGGTATATAATCAGGGCTGAATAGAGCCATATGTGAAGCATGACTGCTTTCTCATCATATGACTGGGAATACTCACACAAAGTGTAGAGAAGGTGCAGCTTCTTTGTGTTCTGTGTGACTCTGCTCCTAATTAAATTCCCTAGAGGTGAGTTGATCAGCATGAGATTTCCCATGGGACAGTAAGTTGGTACAGAGGGGTTTTATTGTCTCTGCTTTCTAATTATTATCTAATGAAACATACATCAGTTATAAAATGTCTGGAATGGTTCCTGAGCCACATATGGAAGTGGATTGTTTGCCAGTGCCGGATGCTACCGTAACATGTACGTCACCATGCCTTTCTCAGTTGGTGACTGGTAGTTTGCAAAGTCTGGGTAAGTACAGAGTGATTTTACCAGACATGAGTGAGATGCTATGTAAAAGCAGTTGTATGGTGTTTGAGGTTTGTCTCCGTAACTGGCTCCAGCATTCAAATACACCTCCTCCCAAGCTGTTGTTTCCTTGTCTGTACATAAATCTTCCATCCCCTTAGCTTGAATTTTGGCTTTTGCTGTGAAAGACCTTGTAGATATGAGATGTGAATGCCTAGAGAGGGCAGGCAGATAACCTCAGTTGTAGAGTTATATTTTTCAGTGTTAGCTTTCCAGGTTTGCCCTTTAAAAAGATGACAGTTGTATATAAGTGGAAGTAATTTAGCCCTGGAGGGGTGAAATTCTTTTTTAAGCTCTTCATGTAATCTTAGTTTGCTATTGCAAAAAGATCTCTAACCAGGAGCAACCGGGTCCAATCTGATGCTGAATTATAAATAACTAGAAATCCTGGGGCAGTCCTCTGCAGTGCCGGAGCAGTTGCCAGGCGCAGTTGGCGTCAGATGTCTGTCTACCTCGCATGCACTTGACTGCCTTTCACCCACAGGTATCGCAGAC
The DNA here is from genome assembly GCA_024611175.1 of Megaceryle torquata. Classification (NCBI taxonomy): domain Eukaryota; kingdom Metazoa; phylum Chordata; class Aves; order Coraciiformes; family Cerylidae; genus Megaceryle; species Megaceryle torquata. Next base: position 51,480 of record JANIJG010012675.1, read on the forward strand.
AGCAGGGCAGCTGCGGAGGTGTCCTGCTGACTGTCCTGCAAGCAGAGGCTCACCAATACCATCATATTGGTGCAGAGGATCAGATAGGCTGGCACCCTACAAAGCTAGCAGCTGCACAAATATAGATTAGAAGACAGTCCCTGCCTAGAAGAGGTAAAAGGCTGCAACCAGCAACAGAAGAGTGCAATGAATGCCTCTGGTTGTTTAGCAGCTCAGAACACCCTTGGAATTGATTTGGCTCTGCAGACACTTTAAAAACAAATCTAATCCCTTTCCAGTAAATCCTTCTGTTTTACTGCTAGCATGAAATGCCCTAACCACCACTTTATATACAAGGATGAGGATTATATGCACTCTTCAGTGGGAACATTATGATTTCAAAATGGTGCAAGAGTATTTTTATACTGAGGATACAGTGAGATCTTCAGTTCCCCAGAACTAGGTCATCAGAAACTAGTGCAGGGCAAGGCTTGGAATATCAACCCACCAGTCTCCTCCCACTCCATCTGGAGTATGGACTGGGTTGTGTGAGCAGGCAGAATATTTGGACAGGAATTTATCTAAGGTCAGGTGCTATGGACCAGGTCTTCATCATATTTACATATATGATTCCAAGACAGCTATGCCCCTTGGACACTGACAGAGCTAAGAACTAAGGCTAGAGTTATGGGCTCAGTTACCTTTAGGGAGCAACATCTAGTTCCTGATTAATCTTCACAGTTGGGAAGAGTAGTTTTTCCTGTAATGGTGAGGTTAGAGCCTGTGTCATAAGAGTTGGGGAAAAAAAAAAAAATAAGGAAGGTGAATGTTTTTTCTGTTTCCTTTGGGTAGGATAACTTTTGGCAAAAACACGTGATTCATTCTAGCTTTTGTTTTGTGGGCAGTTGGAATATCTTCTGATGTGGGGAAATACCTTGTTCTTTGTCAGACAAGGAGTATTTCCAGCCAGCTGGAGCTACCTTTAAATTACTTTATCTAGTAGTTTGGCAGCACTGAAGAGTTTAACATGGGCTAAAAAGTGACTGGAATGTACATATACCCTCACAACAAATCCCTTACAACAGGCCGCATGTGAATATCACTGTAGTCCTTGTCTTGTTAACCTAGTGGACTCCCTTCCTGCTACAGCAGGGAGACCATTTCTTCAGATCTGGGAATGAGACAGGGCAAGACCAGATGGACAGTGCTTTTGAAATAGAAAGAGGAAAGACAACCTTTTTGCAGAGACTATGCAAAGGTCACAGCATACACATTGTGCGTCATCAGGACTTTCAAATTGCTTACATGTTTTTAAGAAAAATGGGTCTAGGGAGACTACAGCAGATGACAAAAAGTTTAGGGAACTAGCCAGAGACAGTTATGCAAGAGCTTCAAACAGATTTCTACATGTGCTTTTGCTTGAACCTCTTTTCTAGTACTTGTTCTATTAAGATGATTGTTAATTTTTTTTTTTAAGTATTCATCACAGGTCTTTACTTTGTTTTTCTGCTATCCCATCAGATGCAAATGAATGACTGGCTTCAGAAGCACAAACACGTAGAAAAAGAAGCGATGATGCATTCACTGCTTGCGGGGATGAAGCCCTGGGGCCTTCTCAGTCTGGGGTCAAGCAGCCATCAAACCACATGACACTGCAAATTTATGCCACTCTCCTTCTTCCCAGCTCTCTGCCCTTCATAAAATCCATCCAAATTCCTACTCCAAATTCCCCAGAGACACACTATTATCAGACACAGTCAGACAGATGGACATCAGTTAGTGAGGTACAGCTCATTAAGTAGCTCAATAAAGAGCCTGTTGGGATAAGGGAGGGGACTGCTGTGGGTGTATTGTTCCAGTCACATCATTTCCCAAAACACTGAATGAAATAATAACTTGTTTGTAATGGTGCATGACAACAAGGCAGTACTACATAGCAGCACTTGAGAAACAGCTTTGAACCCTGTGACCTTCCTCCAAGTGAGAAAGTCTTTAAAGCAGCCATGGGATGAAGAAAGCTCTATCTTTCTTCTCTAGAATAATTTTTCTTTTCCAGAACTGAAAAAGGGGCAGGGCCACATCCACTTGCCATATTTGAACCTGCCTGTTTTGGTTTTTTTTCCTTTAAAGCTGATCACTCTGGCTTAAAGCTGAAGATACCTCCTTTGCCAAGAAGTGATAGGAGTGATACACCAATTCATTCCATAGTAGCTTTTTTTTTGACATAAAATGAACCATGTCCAGGCACTTGAGCCATTCTCCTCCAATAAACTATAGGAGGAAAAAATTCCATTCCCTGTCTGTGTCACCATGTTCACATTACTTAATTATCCTCTCCCTTTGCCCTTACCTACAGCCTTGATTTTGATACGCTCTTTCTTTGCCACAATACCACAGCTAAATGCCTTTGTGCTACATGGCCGTCAATCCCACCCTCCTTTAATAGTGTGCTGGGTACACTGCTTGGTTGCATTCCATGTTTCTAAGCAATAGAGAGTGTCTGCTGATCAGTTAACCAGTTGAATTTTCCTGTTTTTACAGTGTAGTAAAAATGAAAGCAATCCAAAGTTCAGAGGGGAAAAAAAAAACCACAACAAAACAAATGAGAACTGATCCTGTTCTCCTGAGAGACGATCTGCTTTAGAGATGTAATCTAATGCACCTTCTATCCCGTCCTCCCTATAGGCAGCTTCTTCTTCCAAAGAAAGGAATAATGTCTTCAGCATCAGTGCAGGTGACATGCCTGGGAGACTAGAAAGTCCCAGGACTGAGCCCTGCTGATGACTTATACTGCTCTGTGAACAAAATCCCATGCATGGATGGCAAAAGCCTTGTTTTGTTGCCCCCAGAAGGGAAGAAGGTTTAGAGGCTTGCTAAAAAAACCCTTCATTCAGCTGTACACAGCTAGACAATGTTGTCTTTAATGTCTCAGATGGTCCCAGCTGTTGGCATGAGCAGCAACAATGACATTAATTTCTTTGCACATATGTCCCACGTGAGTCCAATTTTTCAACTGCCTGCTGATGGGAAGTGAAATTCACCCAGAGAAAAGCTATCCTTGAGACCCACAGGATCCCAAGTCCTGTGGAAAAAGTCTCAGTGGGTAGGATTAGTCGTACGATCACTTCCGGCTACTATCTAATTTTATCTGTGTATCACTGATACTGAACGTCATTCTTTTTATGAGAACCCCTTGACAAACAGGACTAAAAATAAAAAGCAAGAGCTCAGAGTTGGCACAAACTGTGCTACACGGACTCCAATTTGTATAGCAGGAACTATAATCACTCTGAGACGTGCCCAAGCCCTCGGGCATCCCACGGGATTTCAGTCACTTGTTTACAAGGTGTTTTGATTTGCAGCTGTTTGACTACTGTGGCATTACAAGAGGGGGCGTTTGAAAGGATGTTGTTACCTTGGACGTAGGGATTGGGAAACGGGTATTGAAAAATTACACAAGAAAACAGGCAAGTGTTGTCTTTGTTCTTCCCCCTTACATACAAATGACATCAGTGCTAGGGAAAGGAACTCCAGGAACAGATCCAGAGGCCAATGCTTTGAAGGAAATAAGCAGTGAACAGGTGAAGCCCCAAAACTTAGCCTAGCCCTTGCCTACCACACCAGAGTGCCCCTGATCTGATCTGGGAGCACTAAGCTCTGGAGGTAAGAAGGGAACCATCCAAGCCCATCACTTTTCTGGCTTTTCTAACAAGCTTGCCAGCAGGTGTATTGATACTGTGCCATGGACACCCCTAAGAACTAGGCTAAAGGCCATCACCAGCTTACTTCAAACAGGCCAGCAGCTGAAATGGATTTGGTCACTGGCTCAAAGTGATTTAGCAATTTAAAATGGCTCAAAGCAATTTAAATGGCTCTTTCCATCATTCCTGCTCTCCTGACCTGGACAGTTCCTCTTTCAGAGCTGCATTAAACTAATGCCCATTTTCTTCTGGGCCTTCTTGGAATAAAAGATTCAGATATGCAGAAAGAATGTAAAAATCCATCTGTCACCCGGGGTGAGTGATTTGCACAACGGTGCCCGTGAGTGTTTGTTTAACACTACAGACAGGCGAGAACTCTGCTAAGTTGTAACTTGCTGAAAAAGGGAAAGCAAGAAGAGGAGAAAATAGCCTGGCTGTTTTAAAACTATGTCCACCAAGCTGTGTGTGTTTTCTGGCTTAGTTAGCTGTTTGCCTGTTTTTTTGTGGGAAACGAGGAAGGACACATGGAGCTTTTGCCAGGCTTTGGAGTGTTATACTCTTGTTTCCAGCATTGTTTTTTTGTATGCATTAATTGACAGTAACTCGTAAAAAATAGTGCCAAGAGGATATTTACCTTGCAAACATTTCATCTGCTGCCCCTCTCTCTTTTCCTGGACTTTTTCAAGTGATGACTGACTCAAAGCACCATGTGCACTTGAAGAAGCATCAACCCTGCCAACCTTGGACACAAGACCCTTGCCTGCCTAGTGTGTGTCAACAACCTGACCGCACTTTCTTGGCAAGAAGCAGCCATCACCTCACTTCCTGGAGGTAAAAGTGGAGGTTCAGTCTAGAATGTAAAGCATAAAAATGTTAAGAAGCCATTAAATTATAACATGAACAAAAGTGTTGTTTTTCTAGCTGAATTAAAACCCACCCTGTGTTTGATTCTGAGTGACACTGAGGCTGCTGGTTTGGTGCCAGCAGCTTCTCCACCAGAGACATGAGTGAATTCTCTTTAAGCAGGCATCAGAATTATCTACACTGGCATTACAGTTCACCACACTTCTTTCTTTCTCTAGGCAAAGTTGAAGGAAAAATCTGAATTTGCATTGCACATGCCATCAAAGATCTCAAAGTACACAACTTATCCCAGCCCACACAACAAACCTGTATCACAGCTGGGGACAGAAATCCTATCTGGCTCTCCCTACCTCCAGCTGGGATGCCTCTTCCCAAGGTTAGCTATGACCACTGCCATCAGGGACGTACGGTACTGTGACCACTTTACCATACCTACCAGTTTTAGTCTCCCTGTTCTTCACCCTTAGCATTGGAAAACTCTGCAGAAGAGACTTTTAGCAAGGAAGTCGAAGATCGCTGAAGTCTGTTCTAATCCATGGTGCCTGTATTTATGCAGCCCTTGTCACAGCAGAGCAGAGAAAATGTCACTGGAACAGTTTTCTTATTGCCAGCAGGCAAGAGGTTTAAAAAGAGGCAGTATAACCTCTATTTGATGATGTGTTTGTACAAATGTTTAACTTGCTATTTCATTTTAAAATCATCTTTAATGTTGATTTATATTCCTGGCAGTGAAGTCAGGAGGTTGGCAATCCCATTCCATTTCAGTCTGTGCTCTGACTGAGGCAATAATGCAGATCAAAGAGAAAAAAGTCTTACAGCACTCACATTTTATCATCCTGAGTATTTTTCAAGTTCTCACTCTCTAACTATTCATGGGCAGATTATGTAACTACTAGATTTATACTTCCGAAAGACAAATAGTAAAGATTGAAACGTTGTATTATTAAGACAAAGTATTTGGAAATGATTGAATTGAAACAACATATCAAGTGAACGCTTGAAGCAGCATTGCTTTCCTTGAGATGGATGTTACCTTGCTTGTCTTTTATAGGGTTAGCCATTTGTTTTCATGCCACAGAATATAAAATTAACTGCATGGTATTACACAGTTTAAGTCTTGCTTTCCATCTAAGTATGTTAAGCTGACATTTTTATTGCCTTAGTAATTGATACATATTCAAGGACTTGAATTCCATCAGTAACAGTTTATCTAACTGGCAGGAGAGGGAGGAGAAGTAAGCCGTGGACCTTCTGTGAATTCTTTAGAAGATAGTAACTGCTAGTTCATTATCTAACTGGTCAGAACATGAAAACTTGCCATGGTGCTCCCCTCGAGCCTCCCTGCCCATTGATTTTGCAGTTACCTCATAAATACTGATAGGTTTAGTTGCCTAATGCCTTGGAAACTTGGATGCTGTAGCAGTACCCTCTTTTTTATACAGAAGGGAAAGACTGGAGTTAGCAGGTGCGCCGAATGCCAAGAGCGCTGCAGAGCAGAACCTGCCAGCCAGAGGACGCAGGCCCATCTTCATGCTCACGGGAGCTCTGGGGCTGTCAGAACAGAGCAGGCCTCCCCCCTCCGCGCAGGCCCCGCTGCCATAAGGCACCCCAGCGTAGGGCCGGAATTAGGTCCCGCATTTCACCAGCTCGACTCCTGAGAGTGGAACCGACAGAGGCAACCCTCCTTTTCGTCTGTCTGGAGCTACCGGGGTCGTGCCATGAGTCCTCCCAAGGCCCCGTCCCCTGCAGACGTTAACGGTCACCGCGCCCCGCGCATACACCAGCCCCGCCCCGGCAGGCGGGAAGGCGACAGCTCCGCCTCAACTTCCCGACCTAGCGCCCCGGAAGAGCTTCTCCCGTGTGGCACGGAAGTGGGGGACTCGTCGGAGCGGCTCTGCGGGGACTGGAGTTATGTTTCTAACGGTGGCGGCTTGTGAGTGGCGCCGAGAGGAATGCCTTCGGACGGGGGGAAAGCGGTGTTAGGCGCGGTGGTGGCCGTGGAGGTGGGCGGGGGGCGGGCGGCGGCGCTGCGACCTTGCCCTTCACCTCCTGCGGCCGCAGGGTACGCGCCTCCCGGCAGGCAGCGCGCCGCGACTACACCTTCCGGCGTGCCCCGCGCCGCCGCGTGCCGGGGCGGGACAGCCGTTGGCGGGCGCGAGGCGGCCGGGCCGCTGGGCTGCCTGTCAGCGGGTATCCCTGGGGAGATGGAGCCGACGGCTCTGAGCCCGCTGGGTCTGCTTGGCCCCCCGGGAGGGCCTGGGGCTGTCGTCCGGGCAGGGGGGTGAAAAAGACCCGCGGGGCCGGTGGGAGAGGCCGACGGGGCGTTTGTGAGCAGTGCCACTGTCAGAGTGCTAGGCCACTGTGACAGGGGCCGAGGTGGGGAACTCGAAGGAAGCGGAATTTGGGAGGCCGCAGAAGTGAAGTTAAGAAGCGTCAGCTCTTGAGTGGAAAACTGGGAAGCTGGGAGAGGGAGTTGGGTGTGTGTGGGGTGAGAAATGAGGCCTTTTCAGTATCTGGATAAACTTGGGGTGTGGTAAAGGAACAGTGCAAGAGGTTTTCTGGAAGCACACAGTGGCCCAAACAAGAATTGCACGAATAGAATATTGTTAATTTTTTTATTTTTTTTTAATTTGGTGGGGTTTCTTTGTATTTATGCTGTAGATCAAGGATTACTTTAACTGAGCTGACACACACAAAAAAAAAAAAAAAAATTGCCTGTTGTATGCTGTGTGGTGGGTTAGATCTGGGGACCTAAAACCAGCCTCGTGAGAGGATGTCTCATCTGACAACAGCTCCCTGGTTTGTTTTGCAAACCTTTATATTGGCACTACAGCAGGAATTGGAGCAGGGGTGGGGGAAGCAAGTAGGGGAGGGGGAGTGGTACTGCAGTTTTCAGCAGTAGTGTTAGTTCCTACCTGCCTTAACTGTCTGTTCATCTAGGGAATTCTTATTCAGCCCTGAAGCTTTATACTGAAAACACTGGAGGCTGCAACAAATGCAGTCTGTTGCACTAGGTGCTGTACCAGAAAAAAAGAGCAGGCAATGGGGAGTACATAGAAGAACGAGTAGCATTTCTTCTGTGACAGTAAATCTCTTTGCATAATCTATCTGGTGCTATTGCAGGGGCAGGCAGTGGAAAACTCTTAATCTTTATATGTTGCGTATAAAGGAAACAAGATAAAATGATAACAGTTTCTTTTATTTCTTTTTCTTTCCCCTCCTCTTCGTGCTGCAAAAAAAAAAAAAAAAGTGGCCAAGAGCAAATCTAAGTAAGTGATGTTTTCCTCACCAGTTTTTGATTTCTGCTACCACCCTGTATCTTCAAGTGACTTTAAAAAATATTAGGCAGTGATTTAGTAAAATCTTATAATTTTAGTAAATTAGGCGGTGTAAATTTTAGTAAATCATTAGGCAGTGATTGCTAAATTTTTTTTAACATACCTGAGAGAATTGCAGTCTTAATTTATCTGTGTCCTTTCTGTTCTGCGTGTATGTCTTTTTCACAGGTAAGTATAGAACAGTGTGAGAAATCTCCTCAGTTCTAAAACTTCAGCAAAGGCAAGGCCTTTGAGCTCCTTTGAGCTGTTGCCTTGACCTGAGCTGTAATATCCACAGTGCCCTGCATAAGGGAAGCACAACTCTGTGCTTTATGAGTAAAGTAGGGCCACAAATTACCCCTATAACCTTCCTCTTTCATAATTCTTAGCTGCAGAGGACAAGCCAAGGTACTGCATGGGTCTTTGTTTTTCATGGGCTGGGCTTTGGGCAGGTGCTGTGAATCTTTCTCATAGACAGGGTGCAGAACACTTCCCAGTTCTAGCACATTTGTATGTTGACACACAGCAGATGAGGAACAGTCAGTGCTCTGGGCGTCTTGATTTGCTCTTTAGTCCAGCTCAGGAGAGATGTTAGTGAGCTCTGGAAGAAAATTAGTCACAGTCCTTCAACCTGTAAAAAAAGCTGATGTGTTCTAAGGGTTGGAAAAGAAGGACTGTAATCAAACCAATAGTTTTACAGTGTGGATGCAAGGAGATGAGATCCTGTGGAGAAAGTGACTTGCATCCGAAATGCTATTTGTAAGAAAATCCTAGGGGCTAAGCTGACACATTGCTGTGAATACACGCCTGTCTTCTGATTCTCAGAAACTGCATTCTGTGCAAGTACTGTTTTACTGCACAACCTGAACTATGGCCTTTGGTACATTTTCTGATTTTATTTATTTATTTATTTTAAGAATCAGCCTCCAACAGAGGCAGTACTCACCACTTGCTGGGCTTGAAGAGAAATACTTATTTCAATTACAGTATTTCTGTTCAGTTATCAGGGTTTGAATTGAAGAAAGCACTTTCTAAGTATGTGCCTGACAGGGAAGAGAGCAGTTGGACATCTCAGCATACTGTTGTTATCTGCCTGCAGAAACAAACACGGCAAAGTAGGGTGGTTTAGTGAAGGTGAAAAAGTAGCTTTTAAAAATGGTGTTACTAATGTTAATGTAGTAATGGGTTCCCCCCCCTTCTTTTTTCCCCTTGATGTTCCTATCTGTGCTCTTCATCTAGTCCCATATATACTTCAGGAATATGTTATCTCCTTGTAGTATTAATCCTTCTGTGCTCCCCTTTGGTTTTCTACCCCTTTTCTGCCTTGGCTTCTAGTTACATTTCTTTGTTGGGCAGCAAGTATTTTTGAACAAGGTGTGTTGTTCAGAAAGGGCTTGGCCTCAGATAAGTGGTGCAGAAGAATTTCAAGACCTGGTCATACTGATACCACTGATTCCTGCAGAAAGAGGAAACTGCACAGAGGCTTTGAGGAAGTGGGTGAGGTGTAGGGGAAGGAGTCTGTGAGGTTACTGGTGCTACATACCCCACCTGAAGTAGCATACAGGAGAGGACAATAATTGGAGATAATCCATAGACTATGCTTGATTAGCTGGTTTGCAGGAATCCAGTGATTTTCCTGTTTATTTTGAACTCCCCAGTAAATTCACCGTGGAGCTGTAAAAAGAGATTGCAAAGCTGTAAAGGGAGAGCTCAAGGAAGTATACTGGCCAGAGCTGCACGAGTGAGGAAGTATGGATCTTTCCTCAAGGTTAATTCTGACAGACCATTTTGTATTAGAACCACAAAAATCAAGGAATATTAATTGAATGCCCATGTGCAGAGATGTATCCATTTCTTTATTGCAATGGAAGAGAAATACATAATTTATGGACTGGTTAAAGGGTTTGACCTTTCATTTGAAACTTCAGATGATACCCTGCATCTGCCTGGGGAGCTGCAGCGTGCTTCCAGGGTGGGGGTGGCTCTCTGGGTCTCCTGGCTTGCCCTGCTCCCAGGGACACTGCAGATGCTGCCAGTCCACCCCACAAATGAAGAGCCCTCCAGTGGGGAAGGGAGTTCCTGTGGCTGGGATAACATCGAGCCCTGTATCTCTAGCAGGATGGACAGTGCCAAGGGGCCCTGCTTCTCCTTTTGCATGCCTCTTGTTTCACCCTGTCTGCTGGGGTTCCTCTCTGCATGTGGAAGTGATAGTTTGCGATGCAGCTTTATCTACAGCCCGAACATCTTTAACTACCATCATCCTTCCTCTCTTGCCATTATCTTTTGAGCCATAGTGACTCAACTGTATGTTATTTTTTTTTTCTTTTTCTTTCTGTCTTTCCTGTTTTTCTCCCCCACCCCCCAACTGTTTTGTGGAGGAGCTACTTCTCTCTGGGCTTATATTCTGTTCAGAAGTTATTTACTTGAACTTGATGCTGGAGCTTATGATTTCTAGTGCGCTCTTTGTGTTGTGAGTTTAGCACACAGCATTGATGCTCCTATCCGGAACATCCATAAAGTTGAAATGAAGTATGTTATGTGACTGTGCTAAATTGTTTATGCTAAAAGCTTGTCCATTTGACCGTGCCCTGGCAGACACGTGGAGGGCTGTTTCTGTGTGCCTGTGCACTGACACAGAGACATTCCTTGTGACTTTAGATACATCCTGGTGAGGATGAAAAGTGCGGCTGAGACGGGCTACTGTTTCAACATCAGGAGACTCCGACTGCAGGAAAAACTGGTCCTGCTGAGATACGATCCCATCGGTAAGAGCTTGGGGAAGAAGTCAGCCTGCTTTGTATAACCTCTGACTGTGTGGCTCAAAAGATTTGAGTGTAACAGGATTTTTTCCATCAAAGCAGAATATGTCATAATGTGTTTCATACTCGGATGACTGTACAGTTGCCGTTCTTTATGACATTCCAGTGGGAAGTAAACGTTACCCTCATTTTACAGATTGTGGCAGTGAAATAAAGTAGTGGCTTGCCTGACACATCAGTCTCTGACAGCCATGACACATGTCAGTGGCAAAGCAAAGTGACACAGGAGTTCTTTCATTCTGTTTCTTTGTGTGGTTTGCTAGACTGTGCTACCTCCAACAAGCAGCAGCCACGAAGAATGCATCAATAGAATGTTCTGTTAAGCTGTCATGGATGCTCTAGACAATGATTCTTAACCATCACTTACAAAATGAACTTTTAAAGAAATAAACACATTTTCTTCCTTCTTCACAAATTATACTGCTCTCCAGATTACAGTTTGTGGGTTCCTTTATGTTACTCTGGTCCTTGCAAATTTTCTCAGTTTTGCAGTCTGATTTGTCGGGGGTTATAGCACTTGCCAATCTGCCTTTTGCTCACCCAGCTTTTTGAAGGGTGACTAACAGCTCAATTCCTGGGGGAAGAATCAGTCTGTAGTTAACCTCAAAAAGCTTAATTTAACATAAAAAAGATTAATTTGGGGAAACTGAGAATTTAAACCAGACTATGCTAGAAATAGCATGATGGAGTTAATATAAAAAAGGCTTATTTAAATCTATAGAATAAAGAAATATATTAAGCAACTCTAAGTAGATAATATAACGCATGGGCAGTAGTTATGTGGTTCAGACTTATTTTTCTTATAATTTTATTTTGTTGTTAGATGATGAACCTTTTCATACTCAGAGCTAGCAGTCCAGGAGCTTTATGGGAGGTGAGAGCGACCACCAGAGAAGCAGCATGCGCTCATCCGAGCACTCATGCTGACAGAGGTTGTGGCTCTCCTTGCTTCCAAACAGAATGGGAATAGGAGATCACGGGGATTATTCTATTGAATAAGAGAAGTTTAAATTACTTTATCAAAATATTGCACAAAGTGATCCTCCAGAAGCTTTGCAACTTGTAGGAAATGCAGCGAGAATGGAGAGCTCAGGCTAAATAGTTGTTGCTGCTTCTGTTGCAGAACATGTAGTTGGTTGTTGAAATGCGAAATTGGAAGTAATTGAGGAAAAAAAGCTCTGATCTTTGTAGCCTGTAGTAGAACACAAGTGAGAAATTGACGTGAGAAAGTGTTGCATGTGTGAAGAGAAGTAAATCTGAGTCTGGATACCAGCTCACATCAGGAATATGTTAGGAAGCATTTTCACTTGGCATACATTTTCACCTTATGTTTTGTACTTCTCAAAAACCTGGGACCTCCATAGAATTCTGCTTTTTAGTGAAGTAGTGGCAGTAGTGCTCAAGTTTCACTACCTCCTGACTGCAACAACAGAATGTGTTACTAAGTTGCAATAGTTCTTAAAGTGAAACTTTTACATGAAAGCGGAGGTTTTGTTACTGTGTGGATTGCTCTTGCACAGCTTCCAAAGGAATTCATTTAATGATGTTCAATTGGAACAAGAGTGCTTTTTATTTGGCATTGTACAGATTTGCTTTGATTTAGTTTTTAATTTATTTTTTCTTTTCTTAGTAATGCATTCGCTGTGCTTAACCTGTAGCTGAACTGAGTTTGCTAACACCTGCATCAGGCCTTGGAGGCAGGGTCTGTTTGTGCCTCACAGGGAGATCAACGGGACACTTAGTTAATTTTTCAGTCAGTCTGTGAGTCCAGCTAGATCCAGTTTGTCATCTATAGTTGTTTGGGCTCTGAAATTTAAGAGTAGTAGAAAGCACTAAGAACCTATTTTTGTCCCTACATTGAGTGGCTGTGACTCAGAATAGTCACACAGAGCAGCTGTTGAATGTTTTCAGCCACTCGAATCCCGATACTTATTTTCACAGAGGTAAAATGGACCTCTTGGGAACTAAAAATTACATGTGGTGAAGTGAAAGCACTACTAAACTCCTTCAAGACTTGGTTAACAGCAGTGCTGTGCCAGTCAGTTGCTCCACGCTGTAGCAAAGGCAGCCAGGAGAAAGGGGTGTAGGCTCATCAAACTGAATCTTTAATGTTTCAGGCTTCTCAACAGATTCTTTTTTTTTTTTTTCCCTGTAGCAAAACAACGTGTCCTCTTCACAGAGAAGAGAAAAATCCGCTCTATCTGAACAATGACTGGACTTGATTTATGCATCAGGAGAGGACAGTTTGGGGGGAGGACAGGGGGAATGCTGATTCAGAAATCGAGCAACATGGGCTTTCTGGAAAGAGAGGAAATGAACTGGGATCACCATCTCCTGTGATTTGAAGGCCATTGTGAATAAAACAATGTAGAGAGAGAAAATTCTTCATGTCTGGACGTAGATCATCAGAGTAACATTTATTTATCTTTTGAGTTATTTTTACAGTACTCAATTAAAAAAAATTAAATAGCAAATCCCATTGTCTGTGTTTTCCATTGTGAAAGAGGCTGTAATCTTCAAAGGAACTATTGTTTTATAAGGCAATAAAAATTAACATTTTCCACAGCAGGAATTCAATGGCAGGATTGCAAGTTTTTCTAACCTAACAGCCACAGATTTAACAGTAGTGACCACGAACTGGTGTTGTTCCTTGGAGGGGTAGTGTTGCACCAGCTCCTGAGGAAAGGAAGAAGCATTGGGAACGTGGTGAAATAATATGAGCTTTGGGATAAGCTATGACTACGGCCAAAAGGGCTATAGTACTTTCACTCAGGTAAGTAGGACAGATTTTCTACTCCTGGATTTTTGTAAAGCTTGAAGTAGTTAGCTGAAGTAGTTCCCTGATGTTTTGGGAAGCTTCCGTAATTAGCTCACCTCCATTTAGAGCAGTAGGACTAGAAACCTATTTCAGAGTCTGCCTCAGCAGCACTCTCGTCCTCTCCAGTTCAAGAGACCTGCCGGCTGGCAGAACCGCAGAGCACGGTGCCGCAGTCCGCATCTGAGGCATGCGGGGAAGGGACGGGCGAGGGCTCGATGTAGGGCGCTTTGTTACGAGCCAAACACTGGCCTTGGTGCCTGCAGCTGAGGACTAAAGTTGTAGTCTCAAAGATAATGCTCTGCTTCATGTGCTGGCATAGCACATCAGAAGTTCTGATAAAATCAAGTAAAAACCAAGGAGCCCAGCACCCTCCAGACTTTGCTGTAAGCTTCATGAGGTTCAGTATACTGCATTGTGAGGGATGACCATGAGCCCAATGTTTGTGTGTGGGGCCAGAGAGACCTGCTGTGCTATTTTGAAAGACCCACCACCCTACCCCATCTTACTGATTTAGAACAGGAACTACCAGGATTTATCAAATATGAAGCAGAAAGACTTTCCTGGTCTTTCCAGTCAGCAGAGGAGAACCTCATTGCAGTCAGGAGAATAATGATGTCTGGTATAAGATAAAATCGGCACTTGGAGCTAGACAATGTCAATTAGAAAAGGCCTTGAGGCAAGTCCTTCCTGTAAGGATATGAAGATTGTGTCCCTGATGCCTGGACACTCACTGATGCGACACAGTTAGACTTCCTGACCATTTCCTCCATGGGTAACTTGGGATAGTAAGCCAGGTAGAAGGCCAGTGCTCCCACAAAACTGTCTCCAGCTCCCTAGAATAAAATAACAAACAAGTTTAAGCGTACTCCTGCAGGGAGACAATTCAGATGCATTTACTGGAAAGACAAAAGTTGCAGCGCTGATTGCGGGTGTTGGGAAATTGTTCAGGGGTTGAGTACAATTCACTTTTTTATGCCTCAGAAATTCTGCCATGTTAAACTAACGCCACGATGCTATCTTTGTGCCCAGCTGTTGAATCCGAGGTACACGCTATAATATGGCATACATTTAGAGAAAAATAAATGCAAGCGTGCTACAGTACAAAATGTGCTGTTATAAACACTGCTTTTGAAACTTCCTGTTGCTGAAGTGTCTGATTTTGATTTCTCAACCTAAATGTTTCAATAAAGCTAGTTTTCATTTAACTTCTGTTTTTCATAAAGGGCACTGGTAGAAGGGACAGAGAAAAGGGGAAAATAAGAAGCCATGTGGCCTGTGGTGTCTCTATGCAGAATGATACATTTTGATGTCTCCAGAACTTAGCTGTTGTTCATTAAAAAGGTGGCACTACCAAAAGTCTATGCTGTGTCTATCAAATATACCATTCTTCTTCCTGGGGCAGGCTTTGCTACCTGTGCTGAGTTTGACCATGGGGGTGGAGGACAGTGACATGAACCTCAGGCTCTGACAGCTGTGGTCCTCTTGAGCTGCCCATCCCCAGGCCGTGTCTCCCACAAGGGCTGCCAAATGCTATGCCTGCCCCACACAAGCCTTTAGCCAAGGGGGAGTAGGCCTTCCCTGCTTTAGTGCTGGTGCTGGCCATGCCCAGCTTGCTCTGACCCTCTAGTTCAGATACCACTAATTCAGCTGGGAATGGCACCTCTTTGCCTTTCAAGGGCCTGGAAAAAGTTAATATAGCTGAGCAAAATTTCGAACTGGAAGTTCAGACTAGGATGTAGTTTTCCAGTCTTGAGTTCTAGTGGTACTGTGTTAAACTCCTTACCCTAAAATCAGCTGCATAGAATACCATTCTGGAACAAAAACCAAAACCAACAACAACAACAAAAAAACCAAACCAAACTAAAAGAACAAAGCAAGCAAACAAACAAAAAAGTCCAACAAAAACCCACTTTCACAGAAATCCACTGGTAAGGTTAACAAGCAGCTGACAGGGCAGAGCAGTGTGGCAATTACAAAGGAACCCTAAAGAGGTGAATGCAGGATACAGGCGCCCACCCCAAACCTTGTCCCTCCTGCCCAGCCCTCCCACAGCAGCTGTTTGCACTGGTGTTCCTCATCAGGAAACTCCCTGCTTAACTCTTGCTTAGGCTGAAGTTTGTCTTCCACCGCCTTCACAGTGGGGTACAATGGAGAGGGTCACCTGGCAAATCACAAGTTAACAAGCATAGCCTGGCATGCAGCTGTAGCAGCACCTGTTTCAACAGTTCTGTATTCCTCAACATGCCAGGGGCAGGTGAGGGGCTTTTATCAATTGCTGTTGGGCCTTTGTCTCTTTTCTGCTTTCCAGAATGCCCCCACAATGGCAGGTGGAGCAGGAGCAGGTGACTCCTAGTTAAGCATTGCCAGTGTCTTTTGTCTGATGCATAATACAAAAATCTCCAGCCCATCTCAGAGTTTATAATATAATCAGTGCAGGATTAATTATTAAAGCTATTTTAGTGCTACTGTTACAGCCAGAAGTAGAATTTAAGCAAGCAGATCTGCTACACTGTAGCTCTGGCAGGAAGAACTCATTTTTACGTCAGATATTTCTCATACAGTGATCACTGGGTAATGCAAGTGGCCAAATGTGTCAAACAGCATAAACTATTACTTGGCAGCAGCAGCACGGAGCAGAATACTGTGGGTTTGATCTTTTTCTTTTTTTTTTTAATGGTGGTAATTAAATACTGTCCAAATAATTCCTGCACTGTTTGGTATTGGAGCAAAAAAAAAAAAAAGACTAATTGCACATCACCCAGGTCTTTAGTTTCTCCCTTCAACATTACTGTGCCTCTCCACTTGTGGGTGATGCTCTGAGGCTGTGAGACAGCTACAGATATCCCTTTTGTCTAGGCTGAAATATGGTAAATGACTACAAAGGTGGAAAAGGAAGGGGGTGAACAGCAGAATTCTATGCAGCATGGAAAAAGTATCTTTTTGCAAGAGAAAAGATAATGGAATGATTGGAGAATATACAGAAGAATTTGATACCAGTAAACCTTTGCTGAAATCCCTATTTGTCATACACAGACAGAAGCAGTATCTCTAAAGCTCAGCTACTACAGACCCCAAGGGTATTATAAATTCAGATTTTGGTAAGTAAATGTCTTGTGTGGGGGGTGTTTTCAGTACTGGAGCTACAACACTGAAAACAGCAGCATATATCAGACTGATTATGTAGATACCCTGTTCAGCCTTGCTTCTGGTCTGTGCAGACATGACTGGTCAAACATGACTTAAAAGAGCAGTAGCAGAACTGATTCAGCTGCAAGGTTAGATGCAATAAGAGGTATTCTCAG
Source organism: Megaceryle torquata (assembly GCA_024611175.1). NCBI lineage: Eukaryota > Metazoa > Chordata > Aves > Coraciiformes > Cerylidae > Megaceryle > Megaceryle torquata. Next base: position 68,280 of record JANIJG010012675.1, read on the forward strand.
CCTACAGAAACAGACCTTCCCTCTTTGATACTGTGGATTAAACTACATTGGGTTTGGTAGATTCAGAAAAGGTCAGCACAGAGCAGAAGAAGGAACAAGCTCAGAGTAAAAACAAGATTATCCAAACTCCAGATTAGCAAATATTAACCTTACATTTAGCTGTTGCAAAACCTGCTATAAGAAAACAAAACAAAACACCCACTTTGCAAAAATAATGAATTTTGAAAATGACCAATAAAGTGCATCTATTCTGCCCACTGACATAAACACAAAATATGTAATATTTTACATTCTTCAGCATTTTTCTTCCAGGAATCCTGATATATTGCAGACTTTGAGAAAATCCTCATATCCTTGAGTGCCTGGAGACAATTATAAAAAATATAACTTAAACAAGTTATATTAAACAAGAACCTTTCTCTAAAGCAGGAGATGCTAGCTTGTATGAAATAAAATAAATAATTTGATCAAAAAATACATCACGGGTAGTTCTAAAATGCAAATGTTATGGTTTTGACTAAGTTTTATGGTTTTGAAGCAGTTTGAAAACCTATTTATATTCTGTGCCACTAGTCTGGATGGTCCTCGCTTTCCTGTGTCTGGAAAAGGGCATTTTTGTTTGTTACAATCCAGCACTGATTGAGATTCTGTGCCTCCAGAGAAGAAAAAACCCACAAAAACACTTCTATTTATACCTTAGCTTTTGTTAGTCCACTTGTCAGAAGCTGGTTCACAACTTTAGTATAACTATTTTTATATGATGCTGCCCTGAGAAGCTTTTTAGGGAAAGTGCTTTGTAAGTGGAAACTATATTGTTCAACAGTCTTTCCAGCAAGTAAAGCATTTTTCAATCAGTTGTGTAGAATCATAGGATGCATTTCACTTATACAATAAAATGACTTGTTCACCAAAAAAATGTGGAGGCCAAGAGGCCAAAAGCTCCAGCTCATGGCATTGCAGCAGTTGTACTGCCTTGTTGCAGGGCAACCTCTTGCTCAGCCTTTGCCCTCAGCCTGTCCTCTTGGGCAAAAGTCATAGCAACCATGTAAAAACAGGACAGGGCTCTGGCTCCCGAAGCCTGATGTTGTTACTGAACCTCAGAATAATCGGGTGAGGTTTCAAGAAGTCACAGTCCATGTATGCTCTATATTCCATGAATTCATTCCCTTAAATGCTTTGCAAGAGCACGTTACCAAGTCCTTAAAGGAATGATGTATTGCGTAGCTGTACGAGAGAAACATTAGGCATGCCTGTAAGGATAAATTCTTCATTTAGTGAATAAATCAAAACATCAATTCAAAAGCTGCCAAAAACTGCAATATAATGTAGAATCAACAATATTGCTTGCAATGATGCTTAGAGTCTCCTGGAAGCATTCACAGCAGCGCACAAATGAACGAAGCCTGAGGATTACACTGATTTAGTGCGGTCTAAATGCATGGCGATGCAGAGATGCCCAACTCTGTCGAAGGAATCAGGCCTTGGAGAATTCCAATGGTATTTATAGCACTCTATAATCATGTGATACTGGATTATGCTAAAGATGTTATCGCTCTGTGTCACATCTGCTCAACATTCCTTGCTGTACCCCTGCCTACGCTGTACCCGAACTACAATTTAGCCCTACGTAACACAAAAATAGCTGTCAGCAAAGACTCTCACTATCCATTCCCAGTAAGTGGGGAAAGCCTATGTCTCCCTACAAGAATCCCTGGGCTGTGCTTTGATGAAAGGTTACTAGTGGAACTGGAGAAACATTTTTGGCCTTCAGGATATATTCAGACAGTCTTGTGCCAAAAGGGTCTATGTCTCAGCTAAGAGATAATTTCAGCTGAAATGTTCAGGGAGTAAATCTCTTGGTAACAGTGGTTGAATCAGTTAGAAACCTTTTTTTTTTTTTTCTTCTGTCTTTACTTTTATGATTTCCTTCTCCATGAAACAGCCCAGGTTTATCCTCTGTGTGATGGAGAATGGTTTAGTTCTGGAAACACACTGGCTGATTTTTGACTTTTGCATTTATTTGCCTGTGCAATACTTTTTTTTTCTTTTTTTTTGGAGGGGGGAGAGGATGGGGGTGTTTAATATTCCCCCACCCATTTTTCCTTATGTTTCACTGAAGAGATAGTTTGGCAGTTTGAATTAAGACAGTGTTTAAATTAAACTAATTCTGCTGTCTTGAAACTCTCCTGAAATTAAATTTACTATCTTCAAGCCATGTCCTAAGCTCAAGGCCTAACAAGGGTGACTATTCCCATGGTGTCTGGGGTTGCTGATCCTGTGTGGAAGGATTTCTGTGTTTGTAGGGCACCCCACAGATACTGGTGGGGCTGTAGACAGCTGTGCTTACAGGAACACCCCTGTGGTCACAAACCTCTAAACCCCGAAATACTTGAAAATGACAGTGAGATTTTCCACTAGCAGAGTTTTCCCTATATCTGTGCATGGAGTTTTGTGTAAGAACAAAATGAAAAAAAGCTCTTAGCATCTAACTACCAAATTTTACAATAAAAACCAAGTGCACTTGAAACAGGGAACAGGGCTCACCTTTTTAGGTCTAAGTTAGGCTTTTGGTGCAGACTAGAGAAAACTGCAAAGCTACTTTGGTTGAAGATAAAGGAGAAGTAGGAGGAGAAGCACACTGCACCCCCAGATCTTTAAGGTCTGGATCCACAACTCCATTACTGTGCTTAATCTGTGCTCTGGTAGCTGAGTGTTTCTGCAGTCTTGTCATGATAACAAGCTAGAACATGTTATCCTAAGCCAAAGGAAAATTATAGAGAGAGAATCCATCGTAGCAGTGCTCATCTGTTCCCTTCTTCCCCAAACACACACCAGTGCTGTCTGATGTGGTCTGCACGCTCTAGACCAAGTCATGGGGAACTGCTATGCTGCTGCCCCACCTTATGCTCCTTCTTCCAGCCACACACAGAATGAATTCACCGTTTAACAACAGCGGGAGGTGTAAGATAACACATTTGCATTTGCATTCCCTGTAGGTTGACAGTGCACTCAATTCCAGTGATTCAGACTGCAGTTTCATAATAAGCTTAAGTCAATCCATGGTTCTGTTATTGCTGAAAGGCTCACTCTCCACTCATGTTTGTATCCTTGTCTCACATTCCCACGCCCTCCCCTACATCAGATCTAGCACTCATGTGGCCAAGCAGTGAGGCAGAACAGTTCTCTGATCTGTCTGAAGAATAAGCTGGCCAATGCTGACCAAGAAACATTAGTTTTCACCCAGATCAGCAAGCTGCCATGTTACCACATGACAGCTAGTCCAATGCCAAGGAGAAAGAAGCTAGAAACACTCCTTTCAGCAGCAGCGTGATCTTGGGTCAGCTTAAGCCAACTGTGAAACCTCGCCCTTGGTCAACACCAAGCAATTCATTAACTCAGTTGTGTATTCAAGTGCTAGTACTCTGGCTCCTCATTCACACAGGGAAAACTGTCTGTTCCACTCTTGCCCCTGTACCCTGTGGGCTCAAACCGGAGGAATGAGGGGAACCATCACGCTTCCTTTCCGTGTATTTTCCAGACTCTGTTCTGGGAAGCCGTGGGAAGGAACAGTCCCTGACTTTCTTGCATTTATGTTGTGTTGTACTTGCATAGCTGCGCATGGGGAAAATTTCTTGCTCACTTACTCAAGCTGAACAAGGGCAGCACGTCATCTGGTCTTTCACATCTCTTGAGACCTTAGAGGTAACTAAACTACACCCATTCTGGACTATCAGTTGGGAAACATCAAAACCAAAGCATACCACACAATGCTTCACATCAGCTGTCAGGAATTTTTACCCACTTCCTGACAGATTTCCTGATGGTTCATTAACACTGATTAATCAGCCTGACCGTTAACCCCCTGCATTCCTGAGAGATTAATCTCAATACAAGGCCTCCTGCATGCATTTTCTTTCCTTTCTGAAACATCCTACTACACTAAGTTATTCACCGTTTCTAAAAAGATCAATGACAAGCATTACAGACACATGAATAGCCCTGAAAAGTTATCTGGTTTGTGGAGAATGTTGGAAATAAAACATACAACATTCGCAACTCTGCAATTTTTAATTTGTAGGTCATCTAAAAAGCACAGCTGAAAGTATCTAGAGATCTGGCAATATCATACAGTCCTGCTTTACATTTCAAAGCCCCTATACAGCATCTGTTTTGAAGGCAGGTAATAGTGCTCTCATTTCACATGATGGCAAATGAACCCAAGTTAAGATCAAGAATGTTAGGAACACCCACTTTGAGACATCTGTGGGTTGAATCCAGAGCTCCTGATCTTGCAAAGACTTTAACAGGAATCACATGAGCTACCCATCCTTTGAAAATAAGGCACAGCTTGGGAACCCCAAAACTGAGGTATCCAATATTATTAAATGGACCTCCGCATATTGTCCACAGCTCTGCTAGACTCTCAGTCTGGCTCACAGCAGAGGAACTCCCACCTTGCTGTTTACAAGACAAATACTGCAAGGTTTCTGTGAGGTAATGGCTTTCCCTTAGTGCACAACGATGAAATCTGTGAGGGAGCATGGGAAAGCTTTGTTGTGCCAGGTAGCAACATTCCAGTATGCCACTCAGCACCAGGGAAGAAGGTTATTCTGTGTTACAGAATAAGCCCCAAAAGCCAAGTATTCACCCACAGGGAGTACCCCATTTTCTGAATCATTGAAACAATCCAGTGCAATGATGCTTATATAAACTCACTTCAACTCCAGATAGCATTAGTGAGAGGTGATTAATTTATTTCTTTCTTACACAATGGAGTAAGAGCACTCAACCAGGAACTTCACATGCCATTCTGAAATCAAGAGATGCATGTTGCTGAAGCTCTGAGATTCCCACCAACCAAACAATCCACCACTACTCCTATGCCATCAGAGGGATAGATACTTTGGCAAGGGATATTTCAATTTAGGATACGCTTCTGTGTAAATTTTCAGTGTACACTTCAGTTAGCTTTTACCTTAGTACCTGCTTCTTCCCTGATTTCACACTTGAGATATGATCTGTAACCTCCTTTCATCTGATCTGAAAGTTCATACCTCACAGAGAAACTCAAAACCAGCAGAGGAAACCTTCTATATTTGTGTTGGTTGTTGGTTTTCTTGTTTGGTTGGTTGGTTTTTTTGTTGTTGTTGTTTTCCTGGTTGTTTGGGTTTTTTTTGTTTATTTGTTTATTTGTTTTATTTTGTTGGGTTTTTTTGGGGGGTGTTTGCTGTGATTTTTTGTTTGTGTGTTGGTTTTTTTTTTATTTCTGGAGTGCCTGTGGAAAACTTATGATACGCAAAACACAGCACTGGAAAAGTCTCATTACACTTCAGCTCAATACAAGACTCTCCAGTGGCACTTTTGCAAAGAACAGCATATATACCAAGATGTGTCAACAACAGGGAAGCACACAGGCATCACTGCTAACAGAAATAAGACTGATTTTCAGTTAATATGCTACAGGAGCTGTAGCTACCTTTCCCAAAGTTTGAACATGCATGGAATCAGAGTCGTGGTTGAAGTTCAGCACTAAATATAGCAGCTCCTCGGAAGGTTGACTTGTACTTCTCAAACTGGTTTATCAAGCCTCAACAACATGCAGCTACTCTCCTACTAAAATCAAAAGCTTCACTTATCTCACTTCCTTGAGAAGTACTTCACTCTCTTCATTATTCATGTCACACTCATGCCAACTTGTAATTTCTCCCTAACAAAGCTCACACTTATGTGTTAATTCACAAATTTCATTTAATGAACAAATGTAACTAGAGCTGAAGCCCTGCCCAGAATACATCACGTTATTCTGATAGTACACTGCAAATACTGGCAGTGGCTTTCCTTTCCAAACAATGAGCTCCCCAACCAGGACAGAAATGTCCATATTGTCACTGACTGTGTCACCCAGTGTCACATCAGGGGCTGAGAGGGCTTCGGGACACCATCATCCAATCAAGTCAGAAGGGGGAAAACTCCTTGCTGGGCAATTTCACTAGCCACATGTTGTTTTGGTTTTTTTTTCTCTCGGATTGAAATGCCAAAAGACTCTTAGTGATCCCATCTAATCTGATGAGATGCACTCAGAATGACACAACTGCCATCTCGCCTGGAATTGATCAAAAAAACATTCTTTTTTTGCACGAAAGCTCCATATGCTCGAGTGCCTCTTTCAAAACCACAGTATCTAGCCTTTGTTGGCTGGCCACTGTTCCCGCCTACCTCTGAACTACATATCCTGGAGGGGAAAAAATAACCACCAAACTTCAGGAGGCTTTTTTGTCTGAGCTCACTCTAGCATTGTCCTCTTGCCAGCTCCCTGCATTCTTTTTACTACTGAATTTGTCTAATCTTTTCGATGAGTACTCGAGTTGTATCTCCTCGCTACATTCAGCTAGATGTGACCCACAAGCCAGAACTGCTGCTCTGCTCTAGAGTATTCTTCTCTGCTACCCACCTATCTTCTTGTCCTTAACCTGTGGGGTAGTTGTACAGGAAACAGGGCTTCTGCACCTTTCTCGTGGTCTTCAGCAGTAGGTGAGCACCAAAGCACTGCTTCTGACAGAAAGGCATTCTCTGAGGGTTGCCTGTGAAATGAATCTTTCCAAGGACCATACTGCCTGCTTAATGATTTCAGCAACAAAAGCACAGGCACCAGTAACGAGACACAAGCTTCCAGAGACATTCCTTACCTTTCCCCTCTATTTCTGTGTCTATTTGTGCTTTGAAATGAATAAAACCAATACTCCTTGCAGCCATTTGGGCATCCGACAAACACTGCTGCTCCAATTTGGGAATCTGCTTTTCTACTGCTGACTTGTTCTAGAATAGCTGGGTTTATTATCTGTATGCCCATCTCTACACACACAAATACAAAACAAAACCCTGAGAAAAGTGACCAAATCATTACGCTCAACTGCAAACTGCCTATTAAAGACATTCCTATAGCTTACTGCCATCAATCACCAAAACTTAACGGTATTAGCTTCTTCCCATTTGTCTAGTTGAAGCTGTAAAACATGTTCTGACCAAGGTTACTAAAGATTAACTCTGTTATTCTTGATAAGAAATAAAACTTCTAGCATTTTCTGTGGTTAGAATTTGCAAAAGCGAGAAGCCTGATTTCCCCACTATTCTCATTTCTCTGTTCTTGTTCTTTTGAAAACCTAATTATGCAATATCACCAGTCCAATGCAAACCTTTCTGGTTTCTGTAGTGACCAAAATTACTTGGCAATGAAAACTCTGTCGGGGGAAATCAGATCTTAGTTCAGTATCAGGACTACTGCAATTGGCATTTCTGGGTAACTGAGTAGGCTCTGGAGTCAGGTTTGTCTTTCTCTCCATAGACAGAACTGGTGTGAAGAAACTGAGAAGAGTAGGTAATGTTCTGCAATATCCAGGATGATACCTGGTTCTGCAGAGACTAGCTTTAAAGAGGAAAAGGAGGCATATGACATTTGTAAACTAACCATAAATGCAAGAGGTGAAAAACCATGAGGATTTGGGCCAAGAATATGCTGCACTAATACACAGTATATCACATTTTCAACTTCCTATGGCTCAGGCCAGAAAAAGATACTTGGGAAAGTGACACTCTGGATGTGACAGAAGTGCCAGATTCTGCTAGTTATTTTTATGGTGGGAATTTAATTAAAAAGGACGGCTGCACACAGTCGGTCTTCCTTTCTCTCCACCCTTTGTGCAACTCAGATATCCCAGAGTGCTGTGCACCATTACAATTGACACTTTCTTGAGCACATACAGTGGTGGCACAGTATCTGCTCTGAACGCAGAGAGAGCTACATACCACGAGTGAACATCCTCTTGGAGAAGACTGTGTGATGGCTTCATCATAAAGCAAGGAGAGGAGAGCAAATCAAGCAAAGGGATGTAGCACATTCAGCTGCAATGATTTTGACTTGTGTTGCAAGCCACAGTTAGACCAAGAGAAGAAATAAAAGGGTAATTTCCTACTCTGCTCTCAACCTATATCAATTATACTACTGTTTCATTTACTAAAGCATCCCAGAAGTGAGATGGCACAAAGACAGCTTCAAGGTATTTCTGAACTTGGCTTCCCTGGACATCATCAAAATGTAATCTCAGGCCCAGATGTTAGATGCACACATGTTCTGGCCACCAAACAAAACATTTGAGTTGGTTTATAAGTGCTGCCAACATCCCTACTTTTTCCTGTCCACACCAATCAAGTGAGTTAATTTCCAAACTGTAATATTTCTATGACAGTAGTTGAGCCAAAGCACCTGTCCTTGTAGCACACTTCCACAAACCTCTTACAGCCTCTTTAGGCATCCAGTGCAAAGCAGTTCTGCACTGCCATGTACTTTCTCATTTACATGGCCATCTACAATGATGTAGAGTTCTAGAAAAGAGACAGATGATATCCTGACATTTTTTTTCCTCTAGTCCAAATTCTCTTTTAAAAGAAGCATAGAGAAGAAGTTACGGTTTTATCAAGGGAAGCAAGTTCATTTGCCACTGACAAGCCAGTCCCTGCATGCTTTTGTTCCCCATCTAGAGAACAGTGGTAAGAATAGTACTTTACCTCATGTTTTCAGTACAGAAGTAGAAAATAATGTAAGGTGCTTAGCAGCTTGACATGTGTGTATACACATATATGGAAAAAAGCTGCAGGACACAATGGGCAAAATGTCAGGACCTGACACAGGTGGTATGTAACAAAACAAAACATTTCTTGGTATCACTAAAGTTACAGAGACAGAAATTCAATTTTACTGTGAGATTTTTGTTGACTAGATTCTGCAGTCCTAGAAGGGGTTTAGAAAACTAAATACTGGGTTTAATGTTCTTTTTATTCTACATCTTCATTAAGTACCCCCTTGTAATTTAATGCAATTTGTGGCAAATGCTAATAGTGCTTTGGGCCCACTTCTCCCTGTCAGCTGTATCTCTGTTAAATTATGCATTTCCATCTGGAAAGAAACTGTACAGGACTGTAGGCTCTCTTCCACTTAGAGTCAGGAATGGAGAGGGATTTAATTAGATGCTCCGTGGTTGAGAAAAGGACTAGAGCAAAGCCTGGGTGGTCTGTGGAATCTTCCACTGGAAAACAAGGCTGCAAATTGTTCTGTACAAGCCTGCTTCTGTTTGTTCATTTTGTTTACATTGTTTGTTCTTACAGATTAAAATAGACAGTTACTAGGCAGATAAACAGTGTTTCCTTCCACGACGATGTTGTCTAGAAGTTAAGAGAGCAGCATGGGGCAATATATGCCTGTGCTTCATTGTTGGCTATGTCACCCCAGCTCCCTCTGTGATTTGGAGAAGGACATTTGTAGCTTCAGAGCACCTAATCACTAACATTTTTATTCCATTTTTCCTGTCTGTAGAATGGGGATAATATAGCTTTCTCCTCTCAAAGGGGAAAGAGGGTGCATCCAGCTTGCTCCACCTTTTCTCAGCTGACTGCCAATGCAGAGAGATGCAACTCTTGCAATTCCTCTCATCACTGGATACCTGTATACCCTTAGGCCACTGACCAAGCCCTTCAACAACTGAACTGTCTTTAGAAGGCCTGAATCAGAAGCAGAAATTTGTCATGAGCCAAGCAACTCCCATCTACACTTAACTGTGAGTCAACTCCAATGAAGTGATTTCAGTCATGTGCCCTTTCACAGTTCAGCTGAACTTCAGAACATAATAGATGCAGCTTTAAATAGATTTACAGTGCTGACTGCTGATTGGAGTGTCTGGCAGATTAACTTAGTCCTCATGTTTTTTCTGGTCCAAAATTCAATGGATACCATATTTGAAAAAGAGGGAATGCAGAAGGCTAAGTCAGAAAGTGGTCTATGACTGGAACTAAACTTATTTATTAACCTATTTTGGTTGCATGTTAAAGAAAGGAAGCTATTATGCTGTTGGTTTGTGGGATGTTAATGGGAGCTCTGGGCATAATTACTCTATGTTGGTGTGTGAATAAACCCCACTGATAGATAAGCTGTTTGCCCGACAGTAACTTTTTCTCTTTCCTTCAAAAAGAAAGGAAGGATGAGAGGGGATTAAAAAAAAAAGAAAACAAAAAGAAAACACATACAAAGAAAAAAAAAAAAAAGGAAAAAAAAAAAACTGAAAATAAAGGAAAAATAAAAAAGCAGACCTTGCCCTTTGTGGTCACTTTATTCCTTGCTACATCTTTGTGTAGGAAAAGGTTAAATACTCAACAACATTTTTCTCTTCTTAGCAAGTTAGAGAACTGTACATCAGACACATTGTCTGCCAAATGCTTCATTTACTACCAGCTGCATTTTTACTTTGTTGAGAGATAGCTGAAATAAAATCACTGTTCTTTGTGCAAATGGCATGCTAAATAATGTACGGCTACAAGATTATTAAATAGCAAAGGCATTTGATAATATTAGAGTCAACCACAAGTCCCACTTCTGCTGATGCACAGAATTTTGAGTAATTAGTCATTGCATAGAGTGTTGTATTTATATCCCCTTGAGCCTCAGACGTTAGGCCACAAAGTCAGGAGACAAAGAATTGCTGTTATTAGGAGGACTGGTTTGGATTTATTTATGTTCTAAGGCTTTATTTCAGTGTCCACTTCACTCCTCTGGCTCAGGCCTCCACCAAACCAGAAGATACAGCTAAGTCAGAGAATTTTAGTGTAAACCATATTTTTACAGACAAGACCTCTGAACTTCAAGCAGAAGAACTTCAATGAGTTTGCAAAGCCCCCAAAGAAGCACAACTGGCCTGAGGTTATATGACAAGCCTGGGAAAAAGGCCTCCCAGGTTCTGTTCTGATCTCTAACAGACTTCTCATGGTTTATATACAATACAGTAATAGCAGCTCCAATTTATGGATAGATAAATTGGGATACAAAGAAGACAAGTAACCCTTCCAAGGATTTACAACAAGTCTTTTGCAGAGGCCTGGAACTCTTAATCAGTCCTTTGTTCGAATTGCTAAACCACGCTGCCTTCTTTAGACCACAATTACTGCACAGGCCTGAATAACGTATCTAAAATTATATGGCTATACCCTTATATGAGGCTTTATTAAAATAAAGATTGTGTAACATCTTCAGAGTCCAATACAAAGCTAATCAGTGAGTACTCTATTGCTTAAAGACAGCCTTTGAAATTCTCTCCCAGAATAAAAGCAGCAGATCTACTATAATGTAATAATAACAAAAAAACCCTAAACAAACACAGAGGGAGACTTAACAGGATTTGAACCTGAAACATCTGATGACAAATTCATATTGTAGTAATGAATCTTCATTTTGCAGAACTGACATGAAAAAATATGGTAACATTTATGGTTATGACAAATAGTACGTATCATTTGTCTCTGAGAATGTCAAACAGAGAAGGACTATATAGAATAAATCGTACACTTGTGTCAAATTTCAGGCATAACTGAGTAGATTAAATTTTGAATTTTATCAGGTGTCAAATTGTGATTCCTGTTTATAAGCATGGCACCTCTACCTGTGATCTCTTTAGCTTCCTCAGCAGGTTGCGCACTCTTTGTATCCAAAAAAGCATAGCCAGACAGGGAAAATGCTGGTAGAGTAAGAAACTATATGGGAAATTTAATGGTTGGGCTTAGAAATACCGTAAAGTTAGACATTCTGTGTTCTCCATGAGATTTAAAAGGAAGACAATGGACTTGGTGTGATTACTAGGGGCACCACTGTGAAAAGCAGTTCCAAATTGTCGGTTAAATATTGTGTGCCCAAGTGTCTCCATTTTCCTTTGCAGAGAATACATCCATACCTAAGCCAGATACGCAGATGCCTGATCTCCTGATTGTGAGTGTGCTAATGCAGGGCTTCTGTGCACACAGCACTGGCATTTCTAAACCTGGAGGTCAAGTAGAAGTCGATGAGAAGCAGAGCAACTATACTACGTATTTAAAAGACCAGATGGAATGGACATTAGAAAGTCAACCTAAATGATGCAAGCATGTATGGATCTCTTCAGCATCTTGAACCAAACTGGGCAAACCAGAGATTACAAAAAGTAAGCCTAGAGTACTTCCCTCCCCAGAGTGACCTCCATGCTGCAACCCAAAAATGGAGGGTGGCTGAGGAGCAGCTCTGGCTTGCGTAGTCAGAGAGAACCCCATTTTCCACTAATGCTCCTGCATAGAAGAGATTCTGCCTATGCAAATCCTCTGATTTGAAGCACAGATCCTAGACAGGACACCCCACCTTCAACTACAAGGAGTAACCACAGTAAAAGGCAAAGCCTCAAACCCCGGGGTGCAGCCCCAGAGCCAGCGGACATGTTCCAGCCTGCTGTAGCCACTGACCACCAGACTGCCCCACCTCCAGAGGAGGCCTGGCATGGACAATAATCTAAAGCCCAGACCTGGAGTAACCTGGAGCCCCAGACAGCCCAGCTGCCTCCACAAAGCCCACCTACACATACCAAGCCCTAGGCAAGCCTCTGTCCTCCATCAGGGGCTCAACGTGGTCCCCAGCTACCACTTGAAGCAGTCATTTCTGTGAGATCCCATAGTGCTTTTCTGCAGAATGGAAGGGAACTAATCTCACCACTGGCCAAATTCCAGCTTTGAGTAATTACATTCTTCTGACAAATTTTCCTTGGCAGTTTCAATGGAATATAATTAGTAAATGTAAATAGATGTAAATAGTGCTGTAAATTACACTTTGCACAACTCTCAGAAGCAGAGGGGGAGAGCGGGGTGAGAGGGTAAAAAGAGCAGAGCTTCATTCTCCAATATGGATGATGCTGTGGCCTTCCCTGTCTTCAGGCTGCATATGTCTCTGCCAGGACAGCATGTTCAGGGCTACTGCAGCAGCAGATGCCATGATCCAGGATCATCATGTGGTTCATCACATGGATCACCCACTTCACCTCAAGTACAATTTTGACCTGACAGTGTCCAGCCGTGTCCCACAGCTGTGTTTGCAAGCAGCTGCTGTGTTCTACCTCAGCTGTGCTGCTGCTTCAGAAGCAGGAAAACTGCTTTACAGACACACACATGCACACAACTGCAAAACATGTGTACATGATATTATTGTTTTCTATGAAATGCTTATTAAATTTGTTAATGGTCTGTGAATCCTTCTGCTACCAACCAAAGAAGTGTCATATAAATGGAATTATATAATTATCCTTCACAGCTATTTTAACACAGCTTCATGTACTAGTTTCACCTGAAGTGGAAATAAGGTCTTCCAAAAATAAAGTAAATGCCTATATTTAACTTCATGTAGTCAAGTAGATTTAAAAGCAACAATTTAAAGTAATGAAAATATATTACAATGAATACTTTTCTTATATTATCTACACATAGGTACTTTTTAATGTGTCAAATATATTTTACATACGTCATTTGCTTCAAATACAAATTGATATGGCTAGTGGGTTTAACCATGTATTAATTTGTTTCATACAGAAAATTTGAGGATATTTTTTTAACAATTCACTATTTTCTATTCAAAATTTTTATATGGAAAATAGCTAGCAGAAACTAGTAAAATGAAAGTTTATTTTCTTAACAAAAGCTTGTTGCACTGTTTAGCTATAACAGGAGAAACAGATGTTTCAGCTTTACAATACCATGTCTTGCAAAACTTCCTTCGAAACGACTATTCGTGCTCTGCATGTTTTGGACTGAGTATGGAAAGCTCTGCTAACAGTCATGGGAAGCATTGCATACATTAATAAAGCCCACATTAAGATAATTAGTGCTAAAAAAAATAAATCAACAAGGCTTTTTTTCCCTTTATAGTATTGATTTAGTGTGGGTGAAAAATGCCAGATTTTGAATCTTGAAGATTCATGTTCCACCACAGAGCAGGAGATGGAGCCAGCTTTTCCCAGTGTTCTGCCAATAAACTCTTAGATTAACCATCTCAAGGGCTAGGAGGAAGAACCAGGTTCTATGGTCTATCAACCCTTAGTTTCTCTGATGAACATGAAGAATGGGGAGCCCACTACCTGGGATAAGGCACTCAAATTCTTAATCTTTGTGGCTACACCTACCCAGGTATTTTCTTGTCAAAAATTTTGAAAATTGCTGTGGACAACAGAAATGACCAGGAGGCAGTCTTGAAGCTGCACTGCTGCAGAGAGGACTCCGGGCAGGGGTAGCAGCTATGGGGAAATTTCTACAGTGAAAGCAGACTTTGAAACTCATTTGGTATCTCGTACGTATATCCCCTAAATGGCAAAGTCTGTTTTCATAGGGGCTCTGGAAACTTTTGTAAATCCTGTGATGGGTTATACACACCATTTAACTCTTTGTCTGGCAGCAACTTCACCGTCTGTAGATCCAAGCAATGTCAATATGGATACAGATACAGAACCAGATGTGATTTGATTATGGCATCGTAAAAAATTACTGCCTGGTCCTTCAAGACACTGAAGTCAGGGCAATTTAAGGTAGCAACTTTTGTTTAGTATTAAATGGCCTGCTAAGGTCATGCACATGAACAGCTCTGAATACTCCGTGGATAGCTGGTTACTTGCTAAGCCACCTTACAGCTTGAACTTATTCCCCTGGGGAAGGATCCACTGCAGACACACTTCTGAAGAGAATAACATGGCCTACTAGAACAGTTTAATATTCATTTTAGTAACAGACCTATCCAAGTTAGTTGAGGATGACATTACTTTGCTTAGTGTTTGGAAGGGTAGCTTTAAAACCACTTGCTTTCAGGCAAAGTGATAATCAGTCTACGAGTCTTTTATAATGGAAAGCCAACACATCTTTTTTCATTCAGTCTGCAAGAGTAAACCGAACACAGCTGTTTTACTGAAAACAACCCACTGGTATTTAAGTAGATTAACAAAATTAACTGTGAAAATCCTCTGCTATGTGAAAGCCAATAACCTGTTGGCCACAAGGAGGCAGGGCAAGGATTCAGTAAACTCAAAGAAATTGTTTTAATTAAAAAAAAAAAAAAAAAAGTGACCCAAAC
>JANIJG010012676.1:0-37521 GCA_024611175.1 Megaceryle torquata
ATTAGGTCTCCCCAGAGCCCTCTCTTCTCCAGGCTGAACAATCCCAGCTCCCTCAGCCTGTCCTTGTAGGAGAGGTGCTCCAGCCACCTGATCATCTTCATGGCCCTCCTCTGGACCTGCTCCATCAGGTCCATGTCCTTCCTCCGTTGTATACAATGAATTTGAATCACCTTTGAGGACCAATGGGAGTTTAATTGTGTCTATAATATGCAGTGTTTCTTCAGTCAAGGATTTATTGGACATGCAATCACTAGTGTCATGTGATTGTAACCCACAGTAAAGCCTTCAGGACAGGAAAGTTGGAAATAAAATCACACCATCTTAGTGTGATCCCTCTTAGGGAAAACTTTTAGATAAAGTATTATAAGTACTACATGGGGAAAATAATCTATCAGGCTGCAGTAACAGAAGAACTAAAGGAATGAGTGACCCAAATTGCAAACCAAGGTAAATGTGTTAAAGGAAATATGAAAGCAGGGCCATACCAACAGAAAATGGAAAGGGGTAACTTGAGTGTAGGATTCTCTGGTTTAGGGTCTGATATCTGTAGCATAAAACCTAAAATAGCATGGGGCTTATCTAGAGAGTCTGTCAGGGGAATAGCTGCATGGCCTAGAAATTAGCATACCCTGACGAGGATGCAGGGTCTTGGAGAACATCTCTACTCCAGCAAAAGCAAGGCAGCTGCACTTCTGTTCTAGCCGTGTACCTCTGGTCTCCTTGTGAGGACAGAGCTGTGGATATCTAGTGCTTGTGGTGATGGAAGCAAAAGGGAAAAGGTGGCTTGGCATGGACAGTTGGGGCAGGAGTGCTACAGCTCCTTCCCAAGCAACTGTCCAATATGTGGCGGAATCACCATATTTTGCTGTTGGAAAACTTTCTGTGCAAACACACTTTACTTCTCATCTCTGTCATTTTAATTTTTTTTTACTTTCAAATCAGAAGAGTAAGCAACATGTGGACAAGCAGTCATCATCCAGTGCTTACAAATCATATATCTGCACCTGAGCTGATCTTACATAGACACTGTTCCACCGTTGACAGTCCATTTTTGTAAAGTCCCAGGTCACTGAGTATTACACACAAGCGACCACAGTAACCAAAAGGCAGTGCATAAAGATTTGGAAGGGAAGTTAGTTTAATTCAAATTTCCTTTTCCATACCTGAACTATAATAACAACTATAGTAATTATATAATCCAACTAAGCTTTTAAAAAAGCCTATCACAGATGTTTTAGTGATGCATCTATGAGAAACTGGTGTTTACACATAGATTTTTGTAAACCAAAATCCTACCAGCTTCAATGTAAATGAAAATATATGATCCTTTATTGTGGAATTTGCCTGTGTCCTGGGAAGTGCCCCTAGAACTGTTCTGCAGTAAAAGAATTTCTGGTCTGGATCTCAAGCTGTATTTGACAGTGGTGTTTCCCATTTGTGTCAGAAACGGGCTATTCTCCTACCATACACATTTGTGAGTTCATGAACTATCAGAGGAAGTTTTCTTATTGTGAACATCTGTTTTTTCCCCATTCAGCTGTACAGCTACAGCTGGGAAAGACATGAAGTGAGCTGTTAGTCATTTTTGAAATAAAAATAGATATAGTCTATGACTTTAGATTTTGGCTATGAGCCTGAGGTTTTATTTAAGGTTTTTTATATTACATTGTATTGCATTAACTTATCTAATTACAGAATCCTTATTTAAGAAAGCATTTGAAAAAAATAGGAAAAGGCCATGATATTTTCTAATAAATTAAAATACCTTTTTAATGGCCTGTCTTCCAAAGGCATATAGTTTTTGTAGTGTTACTCTTCAATCACTGATTAACCAACACATCACAGACATCATGGACGGATCCAAACAGCTGAAAACTGGCACACTGGTTAATCTTTTTCCTGGAAGCACTGATTTATGGAAGTCATTTCACATAATGATGTAGCAGTTCAGGTGTGGCTTGTGGCCTGTCCTGTAGATTTAGCAATGAACAGCACAATAATATATGAGAAAAAATATCTAAGAATTGCTTAACATAAATAACTTTGTTTGAGAGCCAATTTCAACATGGTGGATAGAATCGGTTCATACATTCACAGGAGGAAATAGGGGTATTGGACCAGTTTATCCAGCAAACACACACAAGGAAAGAGTGCTTTCCAAGCCATCCACCTCTGCTGCATTACTGCTTCCCTGTCTGGGAGATCTGGGGATCTCCCAGGTGAAAAGGGTATGAGCCAGGAGTGGGATCAAGGAGAACAGGATTATTTTTCTCGCGAAACCAGCAGAAAATTTTGGGCAAGGTTAACTCAGCCTAACATTTGCTGACTCTCCTGTAAAAGCTTTCGGATAGAGATGACTGCTAGAGTATTGCTCTGGGCTAATCTGACCATGGCAGAGCCTGACTCTGTGTGACCGTAAGGGTCTTCTACACAGAATGTCATATGTCTCACTGGTTTTCAGGTGAATCCTCCCTCCTTTTGCTGAGAAAATCTTCCCACTCACCACAATCATGTAAAGAGACATGTCAAAGATATCAAAGAGCCCTCAGAACTCTCCCACTTTGTAGTTATCACCTGAACCCTTTATTAAGTAAAGAGAAGCAATGTGTCTCAATAACAAAAACAAAGAGGTATGTTTGTTTCCATAACCCACAACGTGAAGACTCCTCAATCTAGTGGAATAGAAGAGGGTGCCAGATGTATCTTTGCTGTGAGCCCTATGGTGTTTCTAAATTAGGCAGAATGTAAGAACTACCCAGGACACCACAGCAAAAATGTAATTTTTGCAAGTTAACCAGTGGAAACTAATATTTATCTTGCTTGAAAGACAGCAACTGTCAACACTACAGACTATCTCAGTAACATCTTGGAGTCATGTGGATCAATGTGCAGAAGTTTTAAAATCCAAATTAACTGATTTTCTAAGCCATTGACATACCTGATCCTTAGATTACAAGGAAAATCAGAAATAATTTTCTAGGAATGTAGCTGCCTTTGACTCAAGTATGCAATTTTTTCTATTAGGGAGGGAATGAAAAAAAAAAACCAAAACCAGCATGTGGTAGATATTAGTCATGTTACTTAGTACAACTACTTCTCCTGACTTTTCTATATACTGTGGTGGCAGGTATTGATGTTAAAAGTTTTATAATCTGTTCAGAAAATTCACCTTAAAAAAGAAAGTTGGGATCAGGCATTTTTTATTTAATGTTTTCCTGTGAGTTAGACAGTGCTTCTATTTACAAAATGTGCAGATAAAACATCGAGTGTGTGAGAAGTCATCACAGGAATGAAATGGGAACTTGGACCAAGATGAGAGTGTAGCAATTTTTTCTATCCATTGGCAAGAATGAGCTGTCCTCCCTCCTAGTCTTCCTCCTTCTGCTCTTCCTACCCCACTTCCCACTCTCCTACTGTTCTCTCATTGTGAATTCTTCCATATGCTTCTTGTTTTTACAATTCCTCCCTCTCTGGGAGGTTGGAGTTAACTTAGAACATTATCATCAAGTATCATCTCTTGAAATACACTTTTTTTCTGACATGCTTTCAAATGGGAAGTCATTAAGAAGTTGTATCAGCATAAAAGGACAGAATATGTCTGACAAGAGGTAATTTTCATGAGTCATCACTTACTGTAGATAAGAAGAATTGAGTCTTGTTCCGATAGGGAATTATATTTTGCTGACTGTTTAGTTGCTCCTGTCTTCTTACAGGAAGATAATAATACACTTATTAACTTCCTATGTTAAAGAAACATAGAAACATAGAAAGAAATGAATAGTCATTCATACATACATTTCCAGACCATCACACACCATCATTTGGAGGTTCTTGACATTGATACCTCTGCCCAGACCTGTGAAACAACTGCAATCTATGCAATTCAGAAGGGTTTTGGTTTTTTCTTTCTGTTTTATCAAGAACAAGCTGTTTCTGTCCTGCTTTCTCTGGCAAACCACAGCAAGCACCCTCTACCTATATCTTTAGCTTCTGTAATGAACCCATTGCAGAAGACAGTGGAACTGACAATGTCCTATTCACAGGAAGAAAGATTCATTAACAAAATTCACTTTTTGGAAAGACTTGGATTTATCTCAGCACTGCTACATTACTGTAGAATTTTGCCAGCTAACAGAAGAGAGAAGCTGGATGGTGTTGATGCGTTACAGGAAACAGTGGTGAAAAAAACAGGTAATGGACAGAAAATTAGGTGCTACTGCAGCTGTGGTTAGTGAGAAGAAAATATGCAAAACCGTGTATTGGTATTTCCTCCAATACATCTGCCTCTATGGCTCCCAAGACTGGAGCATCTGCACAGTCTCTCCTGCTTTTACTACCAAGATTACAACAGCTGCTGTGAGAATTATTTTATTTTCCTCCAGTACAAATAATTAATCTTTATTCAGCTCAGTTATTTCTACCAAGTATTACACAAGGTTTGAATGCCCACAGAGATTAAACAGATAGCATTTCTCTGCATATTTATCAGCAGAGTGCACAATGGTATAATGAATGTGTTGAGCTCCTTTTTGAACAGCAACCCTAGTGTTGCAAATTTAAGTTATCACAAAAGAACTCAAACAAATGTTTCCTGAGGTTTTGATAAAGTCCAGCTGTCTTTTATAAAGTTGAACTGCTCATTTTCTTCAGCCTTTACCACGGTCTTGATGAAGACCAAGACCCTGGTACTGCAGAGCTACCGCTAGCTACTATGTGTGAGCCACAAGTACTCTAACTCTTCTTTATGGCACAGTCTGGACAGAGCATGACACAGTATCTGACCAAAGGGAAGAACTTCAACATGAGAATGGCTTAATTTTAGGTGCTAATGTCATCTCTTCCATCTGCAAAATGTGTCTGCACCTCTGTTGGCCTCAGTGGGTCAGCTCCTGAAATCCTATTAAGAAGAATATAACTGCAGCCTTTAGTTTATTTATTTACCTTAACAACATTGGGATATTGAAAGCAAACTGAAGCATATCTTCTTTTCCGAAGTGTATGAATTTCTCCAAATATGGGATACATTGCCAAATACTATAACTAGGAGGCTAAAGGATCCAGATGACCATCTGCAACTTAATCACACAACAGGCCCAAGGGCAGTTCCAGGATCACCAGCCATCCAAGGCCAACAGAATGGCCTCAGGAATCTGTGGAGAAACCAGATGCTTCTATATACAGGAGAAGTCTTATGCCATTTACACCCCTGAGGCTTCTCTGTGCTTGGAGAGGAATCTGCATTGGGGCCAATATACCCTTAGCCATTCCTCTTTTAAAAGACATGTATTATTGAAAAACATTTCAAGTTCAAGAGCAGAAAATAAATTAATAAATGGATCAATGACTGAAAAAGGAAATTATTGGGTTTTGAGTTACTGCTCTCATTTTCTCAATGACTGGCTAAATAAAAAGGTAATGGAGATGACAGACTCCTCTCAAACTACAATGCAGCATATGAAGCAGGCAAAGGTTCCAGGAAACATTTGGACATGCTCTGATTCCTTCTAAAAGAGCACAGATTGGTGAGAAGGTCACTCCTTGATTAGTGGAGAATTTCATTATTGTTTTATTTCAATGTATGAACTATGTACGTTTAATTATGAGGGTTTGTGTTGATTTCTTCATGGCTATGTATGTCTCATTGCATGAAGATGATTCCTACCTTCTTGAAAAGAGCTCTGGTGAAAGAGCGAGCTTGTTCCAGATTTCAGTGTTAAAAAATACCTATGCTATATAGTTCTTTAATGTTAATTCTTGTCTTTGCTTTGACTTTGGATGTTCAAAATTTAAATTCAACTTTTTGCACCATATGCCATCCACTAGATACCTACAGCTGCCTAATGGGAAACTATCATTATGGCAATCATTCATCTCCATTTGTTTAGGTGCCACCTTTTCCCCAGTATCCTCTGCTAACTCGTTCCCTCATAGGACTATCAAGAGGTCTCTGATTATGGTGATGGCATATATTCTAAGATTGTTTGACCTCCATCCCATCTTTCTGATTCCCATTGGACAAATTGTTGAAGCTGGGTCAGTTTTTGTCTCAACAGCTGTGATACTGTCCATCAAATTATAAAACTGTTTTCCTAAAATAGAGTCCTAGGAATAGCTCAGATCTATTACTAAATCTGCAAATCTGATACCAGCCCATAATCTTTTAGAAAGAAGAAAATGTCTTTTGTTTCATGAACTGCAACTGCATGGGGTTTTATGCTTACATTTTTTTTCATGAGCATTGTTCAGATTTGTTCAAAATACTATATTAATTCCTATTATATCTATAGATCAAGCACAGTGAATTAGTTTCATTTATAATTTGACAGGCATTGATTTATTTTAAACTCTGGTAAAGATCAGCTTCCTTATGGCTGAACATTGTAGTGTTGGTGTTAATGTTTCATTATTCAGAACATAGTTTTCTATAAAAATGTTCTAAGATTATTCAAGCTGATAATTTTCCTGCCAAAATCCCAAAGGTTGATATATTTGTGAAAGCAAAAATTTCATAAAATTTCATTTATGAGCTTTGAAATATTTCCCTGAGTAATGTAGAAAAGATTTTAATCCAGAAATAAATTGTTATGCTAAATTGAATGGAAATGCTTTGGGAGCAAAGGAATAAATTTGGATTGTTAGATAAAAGTTCCCTCAAAGCATTTCACAAGACAGAAATGTATAAACATACCATCTAACATTTGCCTGTGTTATATCTGATATCCTGGATTGCTACAGGATCAGAGGCTGAGGAATTATCTCAGGACATATGGAAATTAAAATGTCTTCAAATCCATATGGGAAACATCTCTGAGAGCAGAGCAGAGATTTACAGGCTGATGTTACTTCCTGTGTAAAAAGAAAATCCTTTCTACAGGAATTGTCCTTGTCCTGAGTGTTTCCAAAACTTTATTCCCAAAGTTTTATATTTAGTTGGGTGGAGTTTCCTGTACCTACTGGTCATTCATCAGGCTTTCATAGTGATTATAGAATTTCTGTTGATTAGTTTTCTTTCTTCAGTGGAATTAGTTGGGCTGGTTTGAATTTATTACAAAATTTATCTTCAAAGCATATAATTTTTTCTTCCTTCCCCTGAAGTATCTTTGAAATGTTTCATCATGTAGAATACAACTGTTAACCTAGCTCAAATCAACAGCATACTACAGGCAGGAGAAAATGGAAATGACTGATGAAGTCTCCCTATGCCTCTTGTTAAAGGTTGTCCTGACCACGTTAGGGCACATTTGGTGAGAACACACATAAGCACATATGCAAACCTGCCAACGCTGACAAATCCAAAAGCATCTGTTTCATAACCTCACTGTGCCCATACAGATGAGTTTACATGTACAGATAAGCCTGGCACCACACACCAGATGAGTAAGCATCTCTCAAGAGAAGAGTATCACATCTCATCCCTGCAACTCAAATACCCACAGTAGAGCTGATAAGATCTGAGGGGAAGACTAAGAGTCCATTAACCTCAGGACATTGTCCTTTGTTCAGGAACAGGCAAACACATGGTGCAGTGGTTGCTTACGCCATACATGTATATATGCACATGAACTCTTTTTTTTTTTTTCCCTCTAATTGGACAAAACCCAACCAGATCAAGTTATTTATTTATGCTTCCAAGAAAAATATCAAAACCTACTTGAGAGAAGTGG
Source organism: Megaceryle torquata (assembly GCA_024611175.1). Taxonomy (NCBI): domain Eukaryota; kingdom Metazoa; phylum Chordata; class Aves; order Coraciiformes; family Cerylidae; genus Megaceryle; species Megaceryle torquata. The sequence continues at coordinate 7,665 of JANIJG010012676.1, forward strand.
TTAGGGTAACTAGCTATCTTCTGATCTGAATCACTGTGCTTTAACATCTTTATAGTACTTGATTAAAAATCTGGGTTACAAGCAAATTTACCTGAAAATAAGCCACCCAGGCAGCTCACAAGAAAGTAAAGCTTTAGAAAAGTAATTCAAACAAATAACAAGATTCTTTATGTAGAGTAAAAGAGAGTAGAAAAGAATTTTAAAAAACCCTTTAAAAATCCCTGAGCTATTTGACATGAAATAATTTACAACACTCTGCTCTCAAGCTGGTATCACAACTCAGCATCTCAATCTCCAGTTTAAGTGATTGACTTATTGCTGAAACTTAAACTGTAAAATTTAATGACAACCAGATCTGGGACACAACACTGAAGTATCACTTATTGCAATAAAAATCCCCCTGACATTTGCACAGTTGAGCAAATGTCATTCATCATGTAGAATTTAATATATTCACCCTTTTCTGACTTTAAAACAAAGCAAACAACAAAACCACCACCTAAAAAAATAGTTTCCATATGATTCATGCATGGCATCAATCTCATGAATGAAACTGTCTTAGTGTCTGTCCACGCAGCACTGCCAGCTTGCGCCGGCAGCAGGAAGCTGTAGGATGGCATTGCTCAGGCAGTGTTAGCAGGCAAACCTTAGGTCTGAAAAAAGCAACAGCCTTTATTATTGCACCTATACGTATTTAAGCTTAAATGTGACAGTTGTCAGCTTTCATGGAAGGGGACTGTTGAGATTACTGGTGAGGACTAGGGAAGGCACAGAGCTGTGGCAGGGACTGCTTTCCCACTGTGTTCTCTTCGGTGCAGCTGCCTGCCCAGGAACAGAAATTGGCAGCTTCACTTGCCGATGAATTCAACATTGTATCTCAGTACTCAGCTGGGGAATGGAAAGGGGAGTAAATCATTTGGCTACCGGGTTGCTGGTAGTGTGCTGTTTGCCTTTGAAGCTGAAGAAAAAGCGCCTCCTTAAGCCCACAGTGTTGGTGTGTTCAGTAAGAAACAAACATAGCAAATTCCCCTTTTACAGTCTGATTTCCTTTATATTGCCAATACTTGTAAAGTCATTTTCAAGTGTTGACAATGGTTTATTTTGCCCCACTTTTTGTACTGAAGGAAATTCTGCAGTGCACCTATCTTGCACTTCTCACCTCTGGCTCACAGCTTTCTGGTACCTGAAAGAAAAAATTGATTAGAGGTTTTCCATCTCAAAACACTCCCATTGCTTTTGCTACATGTCAGGAAGCAATGCATAGTGCTGAGAGTACATCTCTATTGCTTAGGGCAGCATAGACCAGAGAGCAACTGAATTGGGCCCGCCCCATGCCTCCCTTACTCCCTCCATCCCAGCAACCCTCAGAACACCTCCAACAGTCACAGACGAGCCCAAAGGTATCACTGCTTCCAGCAAGGGCAGCAGCAACTTGTCTGCTGGGTGCTGGTTGTAGCAGTGCCTACTTGGCCTCACAGCTGTCTACAGAGGGAGAACAACTCATCTGATGCAACCTCAGTCTAACACATACAGCTGTGTGGCACCCACTTAAATACACACGACAGGGCTTGCTGGGCTGCACGAATGTTATTCGTGTAAAACACAGCAGTCACACAAGATGTTCTGCAGACTGCTGTTTCTCATGGCTATCATCAGCTACTCTATTCCCTTAGCAAGGATGGAGGCATACAGGAGGAAAGACTCAAACCACCTGTGGATATTTATAAGTCCATCAAAGAGAAGAAAAGTTAAATGCCTCTGCTTTGCTTTATTTCTTGTGATGTGTGCATCACGTTACATCAGGATGTGTCAAAATGTATTATGTCACGTGATGCTCTGTAACCTGGTGGCACTGAAAGTGTGTGTCAGGCTGCATAAGTAGCTTACTCAAGACAAACTTAAAATGAACAAAAGAGAAAAATTAAACAACAATTTCCAAGCTAGAGGACCCAGCAGAATTTGCTCTCTTGTTTGTGAAAGCATGTCAGCTGAGACATCTCTGCTCACAGAAATCCATCCTTAGCAAAACCACCAACTCTTTTGCCCCCCTTATATATAATCTCTGTGAAGTGATGAGCTGAAGTTTATTAATCAAGGGAGGGAAAAGAAAAGCAAATGGAAGTAATCCTGTATTAATTCAAAAGATTTGAGATATTTGAGGCTTTATACTGCAAACTTTACTGAAAATACACATTTCTGCAAAGGGAGTTATTCTTTCATATTTCACTTCTGCTACAATAATGTTAAGTCGATACAATCAAACATACAATGCTAAAATGCACTTTTAATTTCATCTGCTTTAAATCATTTGGATTTTATAACTTGAATTTTAAACATAGCCTGGTGCTTGTTTTCCTATTCAGCATTTTGAAGTGAAAAAAGAGTGAATCTTAAAAATATCTAAAGGATCCCAGTTAATTACTGAAGCTCATATCTCACTGAAATAACTGGGCATGGGAGTACCCAGAACTGTTGCAAAAAGATGAATTAAATGACAGAAGTAAATAGTAATATATTGTGGATGGGTTATATTTGTGACTGTAAATGATAAAAATATACCCTACTATATTTTGTATGTCACATATATACTAGAAATAGGAAGGAACTCTTAAAATAAACAGTGGGGATTTTTTTCACTCACAGCTTAATTTTGCTAAGCTTTAAGTTGCAGCTTTTGCTCATGAAGAGTCTCCTGTGTGGTTATACTGGAAGCTTAATAGGCTCCTCCATATAATTAGTTCAGCCTCAGCCCTGTGAGATTCCCACACTGAGTAGGGAAAAAGGACACCCCGATGACATGAAAAGGACTTATAGCCCTGTAATAGAAGTCCTGTAGTAGTAATGATGTTACAATCAGCCATGACAGTCTGCTCATTCAGGAGAAGCAGGGTTTGTTGGCAGGCAGAGCCAGTATCTTTTGTTAGAGCAACCAAAAATAGCAAGTGAAAATGGACCTGTGTTCAAGCACACAAGCACGAGTTTAAACTGAACCAAAAGAAGTGTTCATTTACCTGCAATGTTATCCATTTCCATACAGATTTTACTGTTCTTTCAGGTGTTCTAATAAGAAGTTAAACTTTCCAGTAAAAATCAATGTAAAGCACATACTCCAGTGATTGGGGGGGGGGGGGGGGGGGGGGGGTGTGTTGTTTTTTTTAATGTGACCTACCCATTTGGTCCAAAAGAGAGAAGCCATTAAATGCAGTATGGGTCCATTGCAATCACAGCACAAAGGGCAGTCTTTCACTTCGTAGAAAGAAAACTAGCACAGATGGTGAATCAACATTTTGCAGGAAAATCCATGTGCTTCCACATTAATGAGACATGGGTTAGAAGAACACAGTATTATACACTGTCGTCATTATGTCAGAAGTGATTTGTTGTCCAAGCTTAGGTATCCAGATGGTACCAAAAATATTCCAAACTTTCTATAAGCACAAAGCTTTCACTATAATTAAAAAATGATCTCAGAAAAATATACTGATTTCTCTGAGATTTCTCTGATTTCTCCAATTCACTTTTAACTGCTGAACATGCCCTGCATTTTTGTTGCAGTGCTACAACAAGAGAGTGTATACGCACCAGAAAACCTCAAAAGCTAGAGATGGGGAGCAACAGCACAGGAGAGGGGAGCTGTGCAGAACCATCACATACTGAAAGAGCAGAGAAAATGGAAACTGGTAAACCGAGAGTGACACTCTGCTTCCCTGGTGGATCCACTAGCAATGTCTTCAGAAAATACCTGGTCTCTGGATGTCATGTCACTGAAGCAAAGCTAGGGAACTAGATGAGCCATTGTTCATAGGGTTAAAAATGGTTCAAACCAGGACCAGTGGCTGCTTCTCATTCAGATCAGGTTTAACCCCCTCCTCTCATGCTGGGGTTTATTCACATTAATGCCAAAGCAATTGGACTTTATAAATAAGACCCATTATTAACACACTTTCCTTTCTGATAGGAGCCTCAAAAATCTTCATAAAAGCTTGCAGTGAAATAATTGCTTTCCTTTCACTTCATCTTAGCAGACTCCCACAGGTTTGACTGTATTTTTTCTCTTCGAAGCAAATTGTACAGCCTCTCTTAAGAGGCTCGCCTTTAAAAAAGCAGCCTAGAAAATACTGGGCTAAATTTGACTTGTTTTTTTCAAAGTCAGGGAAGGGTTTTTCTGGAAGAGGACGACACCTTTTCTACTCAAGTAGATGGGAAATTTGCTGCAGAAAAACAATGGGGTGGGTAGGTTAAAAAAAAAATAAAAAGAGAGAGAAAGGAATAAATTCCCAGAAAGTATGGGGTAGCAGGATTTAGTCTTTAATCTGACAAGTATAAGTGAGCACTTCTCCCTAAACATACCTATAAGGGATCTAATTATTTTCCTCTTTGCATTGCTACAGGTCTGTATTGTTTTCTAATGAAGCCCTGTATTTTTAGGTTAGCTTCCAGACAGTCTCTATGCCTTATGACCAAAAAGCTAACAAGTTAACAAAGCAAGAAAAGCTGATTCCTTTCTTCATCAATGCATTTGCCCTTCAAAGTGTCTTAAGCAAATCTGTCTTGAATTTAAAAATCTTATCATCAACCATGTAACAGACAGTGCAGTCCAAATTGAGATTCACAGCCTGGTAACTAGGGAGCAGGCAGAGGAGGCGGCTGCTCAGCTGATGGATATAAATAGTAAAATCCTAGTCAACAGGATATTATTGTTCTTTGGGGTTCCCAAAGAAGCCTTAAGCAATGGATCAGCTCCCTCACACATGCTGATTGCAAGTCAGTGCCCATGTAGAGTGGGGAGGCCCTGCCCAGGGAAGACTTGAGGCTATTTCAGCAGTTACCAGCTCTCAGCACTTCCCATGCTCCAGTGGGAGGAAAGATTGAGAAAGTGGGGTTAATGGGCTCAGCAAAGCACCTGTCATCTATTAATTCCTTAACATATTAATAACTTACTTCTAAGAATCATGAGACTATATAACAATGCTTTCCTCTGCTCACACCATGAAGCCACGCCTATATGGAGACCACCAGACAAATATCAAAGAGCTTCAGAAATTGTCAAAAGAAAACAAAGAAAAGAAGTCTTCCAGGCGCTGGTCAGAATGGCTTATTTATCGAGCTATAAATCCACAAGACACTGGCCGGAACTGGCTTCAAGCAAAGGCAGCTTACACTCTCAGGTATTGCAAAACTTCCATTATAAACTGCATTTCAAGGTGGGGCAATTAATTGCCTCATTCCTCTATAACCTTTGCAGAAAAGAAAAACAGAATCTGATTACTCTCCTATTTCTAATTTTGTTTCTATTAAGTCTCAGATTTCTTTCTCTTGCAGAACATGCACTTAAAATGATCCAGGGCAGACAGACATCTTTAGATAGCTATCTCTCTACATCCATATAGGATTAATGTCTCATCCATGCCCTAAACAAGCTCTCCCTTGGTTTTCCTCTCTACCGCACTGAGCTCTTTCGGATATATATACAAGGGAGACAGTTTCAGAACAAGCATACAGTGCTGCTCTATGTTAAAATAGCATTTGGATGAGTCTGAGAACTGAACTGAAGAGTATGATTTGACAGCAAGTTCAGCCTGGGCTAAAATTTACTCCGATTCATTTATGCATGCAAATGTAAAGCTTTTGTTAGCATAGATTCCTCAAAGAAAACAAATTATAATTCCTGGAGATGTTCATAATGAATTTTCCCCTTCCAGCTTCTAGTAGAAAGTTTTTTTTTTTCCTTCCAGAGCTCTGCTTTATCTCCTTTCTAGCAACATACACTCAAACCAAAGCAAACAAAACTCCTGGAACAAACTCGGTGAACTGGAAGCATAGTAAGAAGAGGGAGAGGGAGCACAACTGATCTAGATTTTGACTGAGGTAATTGCAAAGCACTTGGAGAAAAAGGGTTTACTTGAAGATGATAGATAATAATGGATAAAGATAATCAACATGAGACTTGAAAAAATACATCTTCACAAATAGGGAGAACTAGAAGCAAGCAGGTTGATTCCATTCCACAAATATTTTATTCTTCTTCCATTAAAAAAATGCCCTAAGCCAAGCCCAAATGAAATCTGACTGCACTTGGTCTTCGTTATGACTGATGTGCACTGGAGAGAACATCAATAAGTATGAGCAAACTCAGAAGCGAACTACCTGCCACCAAACATAGGAGCGCCACATGCTGGGACAAAAGATGAACTTGTAGCTTCATGTGAATTACCAAGTTGTAGAAGTTTATGATAGACAAGGCAGCATGTATGTAATACAGTTCATGTGAATTGCTAGATGACATTGTTAGCTTTTGCGGCCAGATGGTGAAGGGGAGAAAAAAAAAAAAGATGTGAAGAGAGGAATTTGGTCAGGTAGTTAGAACAATCAGCTTGGAAAGAAGAGACCAAGGTTCAAGGCTTGCTCCACTAAAACTTTCTATGTTCACACACAGAAAAGTATGTTGTCAGGCTGTCTGTATAACTTTGGAATAAATCCTCTGGGTTTTATGTGCCTTTGATCCCTAACCCTAACATCTAGAGAAATACATCAAAACCATGAGACACTCAGTGTCCCAGCTAGAATGTGTTAAAAACACATTTCCATTTTAGTCAAGACAAACACAAAGCAGTTGGAAAGAAAGCCTATGCACATCAGTATCATCTGAGTACCAGTATGCAAGCTTGGGCCCTTTCTGTAAAGCCACAGTTATTAAATGCTGCTTGCGTATCCAAAACAGCCTCGTCTTCCTGCAAGGATACAGTGTGCAAGAACATACATGTGTAGCTGGATCAGCATGCCAAAATGCACTGGGCAGCCCACGTCAATCTTTTTGTCACATGGACATCAGGTTAGCACATTAAGCTGTGTTTTCCATGCAGCTCCTGAGAGGCAGCCTGTGTTTAGGCTCCAAAACTGATCATTAGTGTGATAAATGAAATGAGCGGAAACTTTGGCTCATAGAGCCTGAACGGCAGCAGTTCTGCCGTCAGTCACTTGTCTTAAGTTTTGGTTCATTAGTGAAATGAGAATATAAGAGGTCAAGTGAACATTTGGTTCATAATTAAGTGCCTGAATGACAAAGCTGTCTACTGACTTGAGTGACGCAACATGGGGTCTCATCTGAGCTTGCTGTAGGCATCCAGACCACCTCTGCTACTGACTTTCATCATCAGTCTCAGCATAAAAGTGAAGGACTCAATATACATGGAAAAAAAAGGGCATCCTGCATGAAAAGAAAAAACAACAAAAAACCAAAACCAAACAAACAAAAAGCCAACCAACCAAACAAAAAAAAACCAAACCCCAACCCTGTTCTAGAGCCATCTGTGGAATAGACAGTGAAAAAATGTTCAGACCTCCCCTAAAATTAAAGGAAGTCAAGGATTTGAAAGTATCCGGGGTCTGACTGGTTGAAACAAAATCTGGCTATAACTTGCTGCATTAATCAGTTTCCAAACAGTCTTGAGAGACAGATGGGTATCAGCTTTCCAGATCTCCCCAGCTACATCTGGATCTCTCAGCACCCGAGGATGGCTGCTCTCAGTGATGTCTGGGACTCAGTGGGAAGCATGCACTGTCTTTCTCCTGCAAACACAAGCTACCATCACCAGGGTCACAGCCACTTCCAGACTTCAGAGTAGTCACACTGTTGTGACCCCCAAGTTCTTAAATTAAAATAAACTCATGATGAGCAATACTGTCAACTCCAACGTTACAGACAAAGGATTTTATAGCATTCCTTAGATGCATTAGCAACCAAAACATGGTGCTCCCTTTTGATACAGTTTCTGAAGACAATTAAATCTCCTGTCTTCTTTGATCCTTCTGATAAACACAAAATGTTTTAAAGTTTTGAAAGGCCAACACTGAATACATCAAAAAGACCATCTACCTTCAAAGGAAAAGAAGCAGCTTAGTCAGCAAAATTTCATACTGTGTCTTCTAACACCCAAGGTTAATAATCATATTAACTTCTGGAAGAAGGCTGAGGACAAGTTCTTTTTAACCAAGATTAGTTTCCTTAAAAACTTTGTAAGGGGCAAAAATGGAAAAACTCACACAGGAGTCCCTGTAACTTGAAATCATTCCTTGTCCTGTATCCAGGGAAATCTTAAAAGACAAAAAAACCCCAGAGACTAACAGGAACTAAATAAGACATTAATCATCGGGGCCAGGAAGTTCCCTACCCAGTGTGGAACCTGAGAACAAGGACAGTGAGCAAATGCTTCCCATATGAGGGAGGCCTACCTTATCATAAAGGGAGAGTCAATGAGAATTTGTCTCTGAAAGCCCATCTTGTCATTTGGGTAGGATTTTTACGATTCATGAATTTTAAGTGTCACATGAAGGTGCTGGCCACAGTCACTTCTGCATTATCATCAGGTTTCTGAGGACCATGCAACTGGGATCAGGTGCTCTGCTTTTTTGTGGTTCTACCCAATTTGCCCACTCATGTTTGCCTGGTTACTGTCCCTAGGAAAACAGCCCAGACAGATTTGTGGCTTTTTCCTTATATATATATATATATCAGACAACGAACCTGAAGTGGACATTTCATACTATTGTTATTTATAAATACAATATTTTTATTAAGTTATAACTGCAGTTTATGTTTACCGTGAACATCCGTAAGAGCCAGAAAGCTTTAATCACATGCCCAGATGCAGTCATATGAAGGATCAGTTTTTAACAGCTATCTTCACTGGCATTGTTTTCCTTTGTCACAGTGCCAGGAGTCTCTTGCCCTTCCCATTTTTCACTGAGCCAAGAGAAGCATAATCAGCCCTTGGTTGTGAACTACACTGACTGCATACGCAAAACACCTATTGATACACATCAGGCGGTTCTTTGCAAAGACTAAAACAAAATGGCAAAGTACTTCTGAACATTAGTACACAACAGAAGGACAGCCCATGCACACAACCAGTCCCTGGGTTTTGGCAGCAATTCAGAACTTCAGCTGGAGTCCCTTGAAATGGACAGTTCAGGCTGTGATATGGCTTTCACAACATATGAATAACACATGGACGCCTGATCATCGACGGATTTATTGTACTGTTATTTGGATTTCTTTTAAAAAAACTTAGGAAAAATAGGCTAGAAAAATATAGCTTACCATAAGCACTTGAGAGTTTTGGGGGACTAGCATGATTAGTGCACAAAAGAGACATTTCACAGGTTTCAGAAGTACTAACAAATGAATTATTCTGAGGGACAGGTCCAAAACAGTAAGACCTGCCATGTTACGATTAACTGATGGTAAAGCTGGGAAGGGAGGGAGGGGAAAAAAAAAATGCACATAAGCAGTTTATTTTAAGTTCTTTTTCTCCCCTGTAAATATATTCTTCCTGGTGCAACATACAAAAGGCTTTCTTTGAAGGGCTCTTTGCTAACCTGGAAACTGCAACTGCTGAGCCACATTGAACAACAGGCACCTGAGAGAATTTCAGTCCTTCTGAAGCACAATCTCAGATGCAAGACCTAAATTTGAGCTTCCACGTAAGTCTGGCTAAAATGTGAAGCAGCTGCCCTGGGGGTTCCAGTATAAGAACAGGAGCATTGTGGCATTCACCATGATGGCAGTCAATTATACACTCGACACTGTTCACAACCAGGTTAACACGAGAGTCTCCAATCCAATCGGGAAACAGAAAACGGAGAAGTCCAGTTGCCCAAAAAAGCCAAAAATCCACTAGTAGAGACAAGCAGAAAATTATTTTGTGCCTTCAGACAAGATTTGGCCTTCTACTTAAATCCCTATGCACATGAAGGCACTGGTGCTGCAATCTGAGCTACCTGGGCCATTTCACTGGTAGAACATACCTGACTTTAGCAGGGCTCTGGATGGACTCAGACATGTGGAGCATGACTGGAGCAAGTAAGACAGCACCACAATCTGTAGAATATCCGTTGCAGAGCTGGACTCTGGCTTGTGTGTAAAACTGAACACACCACTAAATGGCCATGTCTCCTGGTAATAGACACCGTGTGAGAGCAGAGGCTTCTTTGACCAGTTTGGGAAAATACAAAATGCACTCCTCTCCAGTCTTAAATTAGGATAGGGTGAAGATCCAAAGGGATACATGTATTAAAGACAATAAGGATGGGAATATAAATGTTTCTACTTGAAATGAATCCTGTGGCACATATCTAGTGAGCATTATTCTGTTAACAACTAGAATTACACTACTGAAAAAAAAAAAAAAAAGAAAACAAACTCCATAATGAAGCAAATAAAAAACGCTCGTCTAGAAAGATCTCATTTCTGACTACAAACAGTAAAAGACAGTAACACATAAAGTAAAAATACCCCAAACAACAGGGTAACTGGTTTTCAAAGATTCACTGGGAATTACACCAATATATATCAGGAGTAACTTTCAAGATATTACAGCATAAAATATGTTTTTATATATGTCTGAATTAGTGAAAAATAATTAACAAAACCCCTCGAAGTATTACACTATTTCAACAAATACATATTGAATCATGTCATTTAATTAAGTAATGGGCATAGAGATTAGTTCTATTTTAAGAGGTTTTGATAATGTATTTTCAGACTCATTGGGATTTCTGGTTTTGTAAAGAAATTCTGTCTGTTTGCAGGTTACATGTCCCCAGGTATTCACTCTGTAGACATCCAACCTATTGCTATTATAAGCCTCCTTAGAAGATGCCAATTTAAACTTGAGTTTATGGCTATAAAACCTCCAACTACAACTAAAACAGAGTTCAGCTGTTTGCACAGAAATATGCTGCAATTATAATGAAGTAAAATCCATCCTGCAGTCATCCACCTACAGCCCCTGTATTTAGCTAGTTGGAGAGAGATAAAAATAGAGTATCAGGTAAATAGACATGTACAAAAGACATTTCTTAAAAGGTAATGTGTGATGCCCTTCACCACCTCAGCATTGACACAGATGTGACTGCTTAGCAGGTAATTTCTTCTGAATATATAATTTTGAGATTCTTTAGACTTCTACATAACAGACAGATAACCTTTGGCTCTTTCCCTTCTGACATATGCCCTTAAAAATCATTCTTCAACAAGACTAAGTTTAAACAGCATTGGACCTAAACAAATAATGTTAAAATGCACACTGACAAGCCAAAATGCCCAAGATTCCTCCTCCTATTCCAATATAAAGCTGTCTTTAAAATGGAAAAAGGAAACCAAGTCATCCCTTTGCAGTATTTCAAAGTAAATGTTACACATACCTCAGGATCCAAGTGACATAACCTTGAAAGTGTCTTCAGGAGAAAGAAAATTGTTTTAATTTCTGTCCAAGATGAGTGGACAAACCAAAAAAAGCTGGAGAAACTATGAGAAGTATATTTTATTTTTTAATCAGCACTAGTTTAAACATAGTGTTTTGAAGACTGTAATTTTTAAATTAATGCCAGCCATCTTCAAGCAAGTGATATGATCTGTGTCTCCAGCTGTCCTAACACCGAGGCTGGTTAGTGCTTGAACAGCTCACCAAGGGGAGAGAGAAAGGTGATGTTGGCAAGTGACAGATCAATCCCATGCCTCGAGTCAGGTCCACACTTGCATGACAAACACAGTCCCTACTACAATAAAGTCCTAATATGCAGGGGTAAGAGTTCATTTGACTGAGGAGCTACTGGGCATTATTTGAATTTGGTGTAATTTTATCCATGCAATGGGACAGAAGGCCCAGACTTCTAATTTGTTCTAGAAATTAGGCACTGACCTTCTTAAAGCTGCATGCTGAAACATGTAATCTGTACTTTACCTTGCCTCTCACTATTCCTTTATTTCACTGCCAGGGTTTCCTATGTCTGGAGCAGGTAAGTCTTCCTTCCATTGCTGACAAAAACTGTCTAGGTATGAGACTGCCCTTACAAAGACAATCCCCACCACCAGAAGACTTGTTTCTAGCATTATTGTTGGTTTCTCATACTTGGATCTCAATCTTTTTTTGGAGGTTCATATTTATAACTCTCAGGCCTATTTAACTTCACTTTTATATAGAACAGGATCACTTTGTGGTTCTACAAGGATTTGCCTAAGGTTCTCTAGGCAATTCAATTTCTCTAAATATCACCCTAATCTACAGAGAGCTCCAGTGAAATGAACATATCTAAAGGCAGAATGAAATCCTTCCAAATATGGCAACAAGTTATGGAAGAGTTAAAGGAATGAACAGTTACAGCACCTTACTTTTGTCAGGATCACTGAATACACTGAAAAAGCTTTCTTTCTATTTGTAAAATTGCCTTGTGTTAGAAAGGCACCTTGAACTACAGCAAACAGGTTGAATGCTGCTGTATCTTGTAATTAAAACAAATGATTACTCTCTGTAGTTAAGTGCAGAAGTCATAGGATTATGCTACCTACACATAAACAAAAATACAGTAACATTGTCAAGACTGACTACAGCACCTGCCTTTAGTTGTCCATCAGAGAGGCCTAAACCCCTCAAGGTAAAATAATGTAGATACTCTCACTGCCAGAGTTAACTTTTATGAGTATTACCTTTTAAGACATAGGCTTCAGGACGCGTTCCCTCAATGGAAGATGAGATTCCTATCAATGACAACGGTAGTTACTACTGTCCAAAGCTTATAAAAATCTAGCTCTTAAGGATCCAAATGGGAAGACAAGCAAAATCAGAGAGTGCTGGGAGTACAGGACCAAGTGATTCACTCACTGGTACAAACTAGGGCATGAATGGGGAACTAATGGGGCTGATATTGTTCAGTTTATTAGTTTATTTCTTCCAGCCTGTCACCTTTTTTTTTTTTTTTTTTTTTTTGCATTATTTCTGACAACACTACAATATATTCCTGCACAGCCCTGCAACTATGTTTGGAGGCCGTGTAACCCTCAGCAGAGCAAGCCTGAGACTGAGGAAAGAATTTAAATCTATAGAAATCAAAGAAGAAACATCTAAGGATTTCTATAGATGCTGGATCAAACCCTGAGAGAATAGCAAAATGATGAGTAGCAGGACTTTGGACCCCTTGGCTGACAGAAGAATGGTCAAGTTCTACCATCCAAACCCATGTACTCTATTATAAATATTAGAAATAAATTGAAATATAAGAAACCCATCATTATTTTTAAATAGTGATAACAGCATTTGTTTGCCAGAGATGGACAAAACATCTGTCTGCACAAGTTCTCATTGTCACACATTTAATTCCAAGGAATGTAAGGAAAGATATGTACTACTAAATATACATTCAGACTATTGCAAATCACAGGACCAAAATATCATCTAAAAGAGAATAATTCCTGCTGAGCATGTTGCCTCTTTCTGGTGAGTGCAATTCACCACATAAGGGAGTATATATTTTTGATGATCCTAAATCAAGCTTCCAGCAGGGAAAATTTTAAAATATTCTTGTGTTGTAACAAAATGTTCCTGCTGGTGTTGTAATGAAAGAAAGAGGAAAAAAAAAAAAACCAAAAACCCATCTCCTGGCAGGAAATTAATTATTGAGCATTCCACTGCTTGATGATGAGCTCCTACATTATGTGCAGGCTTCCCATTTCTCTCTTTCAGTATGTGGAGAAATTCACAATGGAGAATATATGAACAGAACAAAGAGCACAATAATATCAGTTTATTAAATTGCATTTAGAAACTAAACAGACCTGGAGTGAAGAACTCGGTTTGTGCATCAGCACACCTGGTGTTTACTCCCTCTTTACATGTCCCTCTCCTCTATCAGATTGTAACTTCTGCTTCTGTTCTCTGGAATTACCTCTGTCAAGAGTGGAAGCAGTGCTCCTGGCTTTTAGCATCACTTACCTGCAACAGCTTTGAACTGTCACTTCCTCTACTGAAAAAATAAAATGTAAAAATCTCAGCTCTTGATGGAAAGGAATAATAAAGCCCATTAACATATGCCCATGTTGGTATCTCCAGATCTAATTCTGTTTTTAAAACCATCCCCCCCCCATCCCAGATGTCCAGTCCATTCAGTAAATTTCAGCCCTGGCTGTCAGTTCTAGTCTCCCTGTGAAAAAGCTGAAAACCTCACCCACACATGCCATAGTTTCACCCATCAGTTACATGACAGAATATATACTTCCTGAAGCTACTTCACCCAGCATATGCACTTAGAATAACTCCAAAATTCAGTGGTATCATACCACTGTAAAGAACCCCCCTGGGAGCAGACACTTCCCAGTAATGGGCATCCTGGATCCTTCCTGGATGTGGAACTACCAAACTAGAGAGGGAAGATGCAACAGACTGAAACAGCATATGCCATCTTCAAATAGCATTTTACGTCAGTAGTGCTCTATAGCTTAGCTAAGGCATAACGAATAACTTTTTAAGAGAAATGAATAATTTTAGCTTTTTAAAAAGGAGGCATAAAGGGTATGGAAAACTGCTACAGCAGATGGTTGTATGATGCCTGCAGTAACTTTAATACAGAGTAGGCTGCTCAGGTGCTAGTGGTACCATTTCTCATGGTCATCACTACTTGGACTCATCTCCTTAGGCTCTTCTATCAGCTGCTGGGCAGGATGGCTTAGAGGCAGCATGACAATAATGCCTCTATCTCCCTTCCATACCTGAAAGGCCTCATATTTGGCTGGCTCCATTTATCAGCAGAAGTCTCCATCTCTGCACACAGACATGCCAGTATTTTCATGTGTTGTTCATATCTGCAAATATTTAGCTGCTGCCTCCCATCCTCTCTTTACAACATAGTCCCTCTTGGGTCTGTATTTATATCATGGGGTCCCCAGAGACTGGGAAGTACCCTCGCATATGTAAAATGTCCCATTGAAAAAGGCAGCATTCTGGAATAAGACAAACCACCCTAAATGGAAGGTTCTATGAAGATGGTCTGTCAAAGAGCATTGCAGAAGCAGAAGATGCAGCAGCAGATAGGGACTCTCACCACCTGAGGTCTTTCTTGTGGCCCTGAGCAGCAAGGCCCTGCAGAAGCTCTGCTGGTGCTGCTGGAAAGTCTGCACCATCCTTGGCTAGTTTTTCATCCTAGACTCATGACTTCCTAGCACATCAAAATGGTTATTGATTCTGCAACTGAAAGACAGTGATACTAGCAGTGATTCAGATCGCATTGTTTTGAGAGAAGAGCATGAATTTTTAATTATAAATCAGAAGCAAGTTTAAAGACTACATATGAACATAGAGCATATGCTGCCATTTTACAAGTGATACGGAAAAGAAGCATCATGCTTTGCCACTGAGGTCCCGAGTGACAAAAATCACACTCTTCCAACTATCAGACTCACCATCTGTAAAATGTTTTTCATCTCCAGAAGATAATGTGAAAACTATGTGTTACAAATCATATACACTGTGATAGGTATTATAACTTGCTTTGGAGCAGCATCTTAGAAGAAAAGCCTTCGCTCATGTCTAATAGCCCACATGGGGCATTAAACTTCTTAATACACTAGTTAGTAATACAAGCAAGATAACAACTAATAGATCTCTCAAATTTCTTCCTGGTAAGAAGTGAACAGGAGGGCTTCCTCATGAATATCATTTTATTCAAAGGATTTGGCCCTGTAGGATGACAATCTCCTATAGGAATTTTAGAGAAGGCTGTGTACATCTGTATAAATGCATTTACATTTCTGGAACTTAAAATAAGTTTAACTCCTTCATATACAACTGACTGAGAGGCAAAGCCAAAAACATGGCTGTATTTTAAAGAACAAATTTCTTTTCTATTCCTTCTCAAAAAAAAAAAAATGCCTATAAATTAAGGATTAAACCTGGTTTAATCACTACAGTCTTGAGCAACCAGACATCAGAGGCAGGCTGTCCATGCTAACACACAGAATTGAAAGAGCCAGAGCCAGGAGTCAGCAATGTAGATTTACACTGTAATGAGAGACTGTCAAAACCCAAAGGGAGTTCAACCTGGTATCGACAGCCCAGGCTATACTCAAAACCTGAATTTAAGTGGTTGTGATGATGCAGATCAAACTGTTGTGGAAAAACCCCATCAGCAGTTAACTGCATTAATACAGCATCGGAACTGAAAGAATGGCTAATTTGGGTCTTTTTTTCTGATAAATTATACATCTTCTATAATCAAGCCAAACCAAAACTAATTTCCAGCAACTGCACTGCCTCTGCCAGTAGACAGTGCTTTAACATCATTATCCATAAACAGGAAGAGATAATGACCTATAATTCAAGTCTATTATTTTTATGGAACATAGAGATACATTTGCAGTATAATGTGAGCTGCTGATTAAGATTGGTATGTTACATTAAACGAACTGTTCTCCCATAAACCACTGCTGCTTTTTCTTCTTTCATTGATTCTTTTTGTTCTTAGTTAGCAGGTGAGGAGCATACACAACTTTGGAGGAACTACTACACCGACACCGAACTACATTCAAACCTAGGTATTTGCATCCTTTCTGCCAGCACAGCCTGTGGCAAAATAGGAGAGCATCTCGTAGATGATTTATCCAAAAGCTTTGCCCATGTTTATTCAACAGTAGCTTATGAGAAGGTACATTAACTTGAGTACCCAGAGACCCATCGGCTTCCCTTCAGATTGAGCTGATACGGACCTAGAGCTGTATCCTAACTGAGGCCAAGAACCTCCAAATCACCAGTTCGGAGTGGCAGGGCAGGCTCTTTCCGCCAGTTCGGGGGGGGCGTCCACCAGGCTCCATGGGGATCAAAAGGCAAAGCTCCCGTTACCCCCAGGGGTAGGGTGAGCGCCGGCACCGCTCTCTCTGCGCTGCCCAGCCGGCGAGGTGCCGGAGCCTGCAACCCTCTCCCCGACGGCCCTCAGGAGGAAGCTGTGAGTGGCAGTGTCCCCCGAAGCAGGTCCCGGGCTATGCCTCCCCCTTCCCCCACCGCCACCCACCCAACAGCGACCGCTGAGCCCCCGCGCTCCGTCCCTTTTACGGGGCCCGGCTCCGCTCGCCCCAGCGCCCGAGCTCTCCCAGGCTGGGCGGGCCCGGAGCCGCGCTCGGGGGAAACTTTGGCCCCACCGCCCTCCTCCTCTAGCCGCGCACCGCCCCCGCTCCGGGGAGCCGGCACCGGGCGGCCCGGGCTGGGGGGCTCCGTGGAACCCCCGCGCCAGCCCACAGTGGGAGGCAGGGAAGGAAGGACCGACACACGGAGAGGAAAGAGAGCGGGGCGGCGCGGGGGCGGAGGGAGGGGTTTCTGCGGGAGCGTTGGTTTACCTTGGAGGTTCTGCACTCGGATGTCGCTGATGTGACCGATGAGTTCCTCGCGCTGGAACCAGTCCCACTCCTGCCCGGCCATGGGGACGCGAGGCCGGGGACGGGACGAGGGGAGGCGCGGGAACCGGCGGCACCGCCGCCGCCTTCACCGGCACCGACGGCGGGCGCGGAGCGGGCGGGGGGCCGGCCCCTCTCCGCGCCGCGCTGCGCCCCGCCCCGCGGCTCTCCCCTCCCACCTCCCTCCGCCCGCCCGCCCGCGGGCGGCGAAGCGCTGGTGCGTAGCGGGGCGGAGCGCGGTGGGGGTTCGGCGGTGTCCCCCCCGCCCCGAGCAGCTCCCAGCCTGCGGTCCCTTTCCTCCTTTCAGCAACCACGACGGGGCTCGCGCACCATTTCCCCGGAGAGCGGCGTGGGCGGCCGCGCGCGCCCTCCCCACGGGCCGCCCCCTCGGGGTGCAGGCGGGTCCCGTCCAGGCGGAGCGGAGTCACCCGCGACCCCCGGCCCGGGTGGGCTGCCCTGGTGGGAGCGCCTGCCCCGCCGCCCCCCGCCCCATCCCGCTCGGGAGCAGCCTGTTGGCAGTCAAAATAAATACTTTTTTATTGATGAGGCAGCAAGGGGGCTGCGAACAATACCGAGCTCTTGCCCGCTTTCTGTCGTGGTTCCGGAGAACGGGAGAAGTGTGGTCCCCCGGAAAAACGTCACACGTCCACGGCAGAAATGAAAGAAGAAAGTGTGAACGGCAGAGAAGTTTTCATTGTGGAGATTAAATAAGTGCCACTATAAATTGAAAGCACTAATAGGCCATTTGCATACTCATTCAGCCTGCTCTTGCTAGGCTGTCACGTTTCCTTTGTGGTGAATTTTCAAGCCGAATACCTTAATTTACACCTTTTATTCATCAAAATTGGACAGTAATTGTTACCAAGGGGCTTCAGTATCGCTAAGATCTATGCTCTACAAACACGGTGAACAGCATGAGCATTTCCTTTACATCCAAGGCATTTCAGTACAATATACCACTATTTGTACTTTTGTGCCTGTTTTCAAAACATGAAGACTGTATAATGTAAACAGCAAATTCTAACAATCCAGTCAGACTAGTATAGCATCATTAGTTAAACTAGCAAAACACAAAAGCCAACATCTGCAAAGCTAAAAATAAACAAACTGGGATCTAGAGATTGTGGTTCTTTAAAGTTGGAAGTGTTTATGTGATCCCAAGTAAATGCTTACTCCACACAACCAGTTGTTTCACCCAGCTCAGGAATGCAGCGCTCTTCCCACAGCCTGCTCTCATGATTTCTCTATTGCGGCTCAGAATCAGATGGAGGTGGTGAGAAGGCAAAGGCATCCATAAAGCATCTAATAGGTGAACTGTTTGTCACCACTATAACGCACATCAGTCAAGTCTCCGAAAATCCGTTCTCCAAGAGTCTGTGATGCTCTTCAGCTGTTCACCTGTCAAGGCTCAAAAATTTTGCACAAAAGTAAAGAGAGATGAATGCCATGCTGCAGACTTTGCAAGGAGAAGAAGAAACAGCTTGTGAAAGGGAAAATGCATCTGAACTCAGCCATTTTTCCACAAGTCCCAACACCAAAATTTGACTTCATTTTGCACTGGAAGGATCTGTTTTTTCCAAGAATTACCCCAACGGACTAAATGCATCAGTAACACATTTAGAGGTGGAGCTGAAAACTGAGCCACTGTGGCTGTGGAAATGTCCCTGTGGCTGCTTGATATGGTCAGTATGCCAGCTGGAGAAAGGGAGTTGGTAAGAGACACAGGTAAATGAAGAAGAAATGGACCAGTCTGCAGCCTGCAGCAGCAGAGAATCATAGAATTGTTTAGGTTGGAAAAAACCTTTAGGAACATTGAGTCCAGCCTTTAACCCAGCACTTCCAAGCCCACCCTAAGCCATGTCCCTAAGCACCACCACTACACGTCTTTTAAATACCTCCAGGGATGATGACTCCACCACTTCCCTGGGCAGCCTTTTCTGGGGCTTGGCAACCCTTTCTGTGAAGAAATTTTTCCTAATATCCAACTTAAACCTTCCCTGGTGCAACTTGAGGCCATTTCGTCCTGTCCTATCCCTTGTTATATGGGAAAAGAGAGTGGCACCCATGTTGCTACAACCTCCTTTCAGGCAGCTGTAGAGAGCAATAAGCTCTCCCATGAACCTCCTTTTCCCCAGGCTGAACAACCCCAGCTTCTTCAGCTGCTCCTCATAAGACTTATTATTCTCTAGACCCTTCACCAGCTTCCTCATCCTTCTTTGGACACACTCCAGCATCTGTGGACACAGTCTAGCATCATATTTGAGGTGTGGCCTCACCAGTCCCAAGTGCAGAGGCACAATCACTTCCTTTGCCCTGCTGGCCATAGTATTTCTGATATAGAAGGTGGACACTAAGGTGCAGCAGAGGAGCAGAGGTCAGAGCAAGCAATCCAGTAGCTCCTTGCTGCCAGCCCCACCTGACATGTGATGTTACACCTGTGATTCATTGCTCGTTGCACATTTTTCTGAGGCTAATTACTGCTTTCACTCACCTCCCTGCCCTTGTGTGAGAGTTGCCCAGCTCCACTATCAGAGTGGCTGAGGGGGCAGCCCCAGTTCCTCTGACATCTCCCAGCCTGCCAGGTAGCTGTATTTGACCTGCACATTCTGGGTCTCGGGATCAGGTTGGATTTAAAGTGTTGTAAATGATTAACGTGGTGAGTGCAGGGAGGTTAAAACTTCCGCTTGGGGAGATAAGAAATGCATGAAACTTTTCTTACCTGGGAAAACACCTACTCTGTGCAGTCCCATCCTCTGAAGGCAAAATGATACCGGTGGTGTGGTCCAGCAAGCAGCACAACCTGGGACAACCCACTTTTTCTGCACCGATGGGAGACAAGAGTATCAATATTGAAACCTACCCTTCTGTCAGTGAGTCAGTCATGACTTCAACCTTGGCCTGGGGTCCAGGACCATCTGGAAGGTTTGGCCACTCCAGTTTCTAGCCCAGTATATCAACATCAGCTGCATCAACCTCCTCTTACATTAATATGCTGGGCCCTGAGCTACTGTGAACAAAAACTCTGGTCCCCTTTCACTTAGCTGGTGTGCAGCTGAGGGAGACAGCAGCCATGTTGCCTGCATTTGTCCATCTGAGACTTTCAGGCATCTCTTCAGCACCTTCTCCAAACCAAGTCTGAGGTCAGCAGAAGCACTTACAGATAGAACCTCCTCTGAGATTTTTTATAAAAAAATTATGGCAATGTATTCAGAATGAAATGCTCCAAAATGAAAAGCTACACCTCTGAAATTGTAACAGCACTAAAAAATTGTGAGATCAAAAGGGGCATTGTTTGTAACATTTTTCTTTGCATTTTTATGTTCTTCCTTGCAACCATGAGGTCTATGAATCAGCTCAAGAAGAAAATATGAAATCTGAGATTCTCTTATAAAGCCAGAACTCCAAACATTAGGTTACTTGTCATAAAAACTGTAAATGCTTGTGGGAAATTATCTGTGAAAATGCTACATGCCTTCTAAGAAGTAACCGATTATATACAGTGAGAAGTAAAGAACTCTTAAACAAGAAGTGATTTCAGATTTTATTATTGAAGTTCACTTGCTTTTGATGTTTAAGGACAATTCTATAACTGAAAAAGCAGGTTACATTTAATTAAGTCCCTTGGCTCAGACTTGTTACTCAGGGCAACACTGTAAACACTTGGCAGAGACTCTGAACTGTAATAACAGGTTTATTAAAAAAAGATTTTGGTCACATATGAGAAGGCAGGGAGTCTAAGAGGAAGTTCATGGGGAACTTATCACTGTTCTATGTCACCTTTGTCTTTTACCTTTTCAGTGTATGCAGAATAAATATGTTAAAAAGCCTTTAGTATGCCATCCTTTGCATATCTTACCCATGAGTGATTTAATAAGTTGAATTCTCAGTTTGAGAAGAAAATTTATACTCGAAGATTGTCTGATCAATGATCTGCAACGAAACTCTCCAATCCTACAGCTAGGCTTTGTGCCTGTCCAGATGGAGGGTGCCTTGTGGCTCCCACTGAAATGGCAAGGGAAGGTGTCTGACACAAAGGAAGCTATTTTATGGAATTAAGGAAGGTATTTATGCCATTGTAATTAAATTGCTTTGGCTTTTTAAACAGAGTTCCTCATATAAGCAACCACTGCAGGAATAGATTATTTTCTAGCATTGTTTAAACCGTTTCCAGACCAATAATAACCAGAGAAAGATGTTGTCTATCTTGCAATAGGTATGTTCATGTAAGGATGTCATGTATATTCACCCCAAGTCTCACAGTGGCATAACTTCTCATTCAGACATGTCTTAGCCATCCCTGGTTGCTCTGGTCAAAGAGCTACAAAAATGTTTCCACAATGATCCCTACTAGACCGCCCTGCACCCATGCTCCCAAATAATCCCTGTTGAACACCACAGGCTTGCAAGGTGCTCCTCTGCCCATGACAAGACAAATAGTGTTTCTGGAAAGGTGGTGGGGATTTGGGTCTTGCTCCTGTACTACTAGCATAGCCTTCAACTCTTTGCATACTCTTCTGACTCCTTAAAAAAGGGCAACAGAGAAGTTGAGGATATTGTTCAATTTTTAATCTGTTTAGTTTTTCTGAAGTCTTCCTGGAAGAGGACTGAAAGCAGAGGCTTTCTTACCCTATAGCTGAATAAGAAAAAGGGAGGAAAGTTGTAAGTCTTTCAGCTTTCAACTTGCCCAACACAGGAAAATAATCCAAATTTTTATTTAACTTATTTTTTACAGATATAGTGCAACCTGACCTGAATGGTGCCTTCATTTCAAGGCAATAATCATGCCACTGTAAGTCTTGTCAACACTTCATTTTCCTTGTTTAGCCCATATCTGAAACACCAAGGAGTGCCAGCCGTGAGAAAAGACTCATTAGCTGTGCCAGATGAATAGCTAAGTGAAAATTTCATTCCTGTTACCCTGTCCAACAGCAGCCATCCCTCAGTCTGGCTCCTCTTCCCACACACATGTAAACAATGGGAGAGGTACCATGTAAAATAGACTTTCAAAGCAAAACATGGGAGAAGTCAAGAGAAAAAAAGACATTCTAATTTATCTAAGTACAAAGGGGACACTCAGGAAAAGGTGCAAAAGGAATGAGAGATATTGTAATAAGAGGATTAAGCAACGGGAGGAGGTGAGATCATGTGCAAATAAACAAGCTATAAAATGTAAGTGCTTTATGACTTTAAAGGCAAGGGATAGTACACTAAAATGTACATTCTACTTCTCCAACCAAAGTTTGATAATAAGCAATAAATTAATTGATAAATTGATATAATCGATAAATCAAATACCAGCTAAGAAACAGGAATACTGTACCCCACCAAACCAGCTCTCATCTTGGTTCCTTTCAGACGCTAACAGAGGAAGAGGTGTGGTGACTGTTGGCCCTGCCTCAATGTACCAGTAAGCATATATTCAAACTCTAGATGTTGACCAGTATCCCTTCTTCTACTCTGTTGTTTCTCCTCCTTCAATGACTTCCATCAGTCCACCATGTGGGCCATATTTATGATTCATATCACCTGTTGCCACATAATGGCAATAAGTAGACTATAGGACTTGCTAGAAGTTCCCTACGTGGTGTAAAAAAATTTCACCACACAGTCTCCAAAAATGCCAGGAGTTACAGTGAATTCTAACTTGGATATGTTCAGCTGAATATGTTTTATCTGCTTGCTACCAAGGTGAAGTTTGTACTAACAATAGCAAAATGCATTTTTCCAGTGAGCAGTGGTATTTTCAAGACTTGGTCTTTTAGGCTGATGATGTCACATCAGGGACAGGTTCCATCTGTGAGAGCTGTGCAGGTGAGGTCCTTGTAGTTCTTCACCAGGGCATCTGGTGTGGTGGGAGCAGTGTTGTGTAGGTCACTCCCAGTCCTTCCTCTGTTGTTTTTTTCATTTGCTTTGGTGAGCATGATTTACTTTACGGTGTGATTTATTCAGAACATGCATGCTGTATATGCCAGAGGCAATGTGAGAGGACCTTCCCTGGCCTTCAGGCTGGTTTTCTTACATTCAGTTTGGGTTTCTGCTACTCATTCATACAGTCTGAAGGTTGGAAGAAAAGGAGGGTAGTTATATAAAACTCATTTGAATATTACGTACTTGTGGAGCTGATTTGTTTCTGTTGCCATGGGCCTTTTGCTCAAAATCTCCCCCTTTAATAGGGAAAAACCATTCCTCGGTTCAGAGAAGACACAGTAAATACTACATCTAGTTTTTGGGAACTTGTTATTTTTCCCCTTTTTCCCCCATCCTATTTTTCCTGTTTCTGATGGATGCAGGATTCAGTTGGTCTCATCCATGTGACAGCATTGTGTAACTCTTCCCATTTGAGCCTGACTTGCTCTCAGTCGTGTGTGACCAACTGAATTCAGAATCTTCAGATTCCCTTCTGTACACTCCAGCTTTGCCCAAGCAGATACTGAACAAAGGTTGCAATGTGTAACAGTAAGGGGACCGTTTTACAGGGTATAGAGGTTGTGTAGCACCAATAAAGACCATGAAAAAGACCCATAAAGTAAGGTTTTCATCTTGAGAGCATCTGAGTGTCTCCTAGGAATTTCCAACTCTTCCACAACCTGCCCCCATAACAGGTTTCATCCTCTCTGGTCTCAGTGCAAAGGTGGAGATGCCAGCCTGGTGCAAGCAGCATCTTAAACAGTGCCCGAAGAAATGGATGATCCTGTGCTGTATGGTCTTACTTCATGGAAGGAGAGAGGGACAGCAAAGCAGTGATTTGGTATAGTGGATATTTCTGCAGTTGCCTTATGTTAGATCCTGTAGAGCTATATAAGCTGGTGAAGTTGTGCAGGAAGAAGCAATCCAGCTACTGATGAACATTGCTTAGGGCAGGCCAGCTCACTCTGCTGTACAATGTTCAGCTTCAGGTGATCCTAGCCAGCCAGGTTACCTTCTTCTGCCCGAATTACCCCGATGAGAGAAATTTAGGATATGCTCATTGTATACACAATAGATACAAGTCAAGCCCTCTGCAATGTTATTCACTAGGAAAGACTATTTCTAGACGGAACTACAAATATTTAACGCAGTGCAAATTATAAATCCATTTCTCCAACACTAACCAGAAGTGAATGCTTCAAGTAGAAAATGGAGATTGCATGATCTATATTTTACCCCATGAATGCTAGGACTGGGAGCAGGGCAGCAGGTAGTTATTACCATGTCTAAGCACTGCAGTTGCAGATGCTATAAAAATAATGATAACATAGCTGGCTTTTATATGCAGCTTTCCATCTGCAGATCTCAAATCTCTTGTATATTGCAATTTTCTGTAATTTCCTGACTTTAACTTGCCTGAAACAAAATCTAGAAGCCTTGAAATAGAATTTTATATTATAGAAAACAACCTGCAGATTTTTGCAATAAAATCTTTGTGGAAGAATGAATTATGTGTGATCTATGTTGTGTACTTCATCATAATACAAAATGAATTTGTTTCTTAGAAGCAAGCAAACAAGAAGTCTCCTTTTGAACTGCCTGACCTCCAGCACTGGAGATGTCAAATATTCTCCAAATGCCACATCCAGCTAAACCACAGCTCCTTTCAGAAGTAATTCAAGCTTTCTCCTATTTGTTTGCTTCTATTTGAAGAAGCAGTTTCAATTTTACAACCAATGTCAAGTCAGCTTGACTATGAAAGATATGGGAGAAGAGATTCCTTCCTTGGCCATCCCAAAAAACATTATCTTTGCAAGTAACAGAAATATAGAAATGTTTCAAATGAAGGGGCAGTTACCCATAGCTGATAAATAAACTGATCATTTTGTGACTCTGATGCATAACCTGCCAGGCAGAGGCTTTTGCAGTATGAGATGCACTAGTGGTTCCAAGCTCTTTCAGAGCAGGCATTTTCAAACCTTACTTGTATTTCGTTAAATATTTAATGTCACAGTTCTGCCAGAAGCCTCTGAAAATAGGAAGAATGAAAACCCATCAGTGATTCCTTAGCAGAAGGAGGCTGACAATTTTGAAAGCTTCTCTTTATCATGTTTCAAAATGTGACCTTAAGGAGAACTACCAGTGTCAGATTTGATCTTGTGGCTGCTGTAGAATACAGTTTAGGGGTCATGGTTGGTGATACTTCACCTGACCGCAGTTAATGTGCTAGTACCTATCATGGTGTACCAACCTCTAACCAATATGACATTAAAGACTAATCACTTTAAAAGAAATGTGAGATAACACACAGTGGAGCTTTTACTTAAGTACATTTTGATGTCCCTGCTTTGCTGGGGTCAGCAAGATGCTTAGTGTTGGGTTGGAGAGCAGCACCCCAGTAGGAACATGTTTCTCGTGAGAGGTGGCTGCTTGCTTCCTATCACTGTGCATTTGGTGAAGGGGGATGAGAGTAGATGAAAATCAAGCTCTGGATTTCAAGATATCCTTTAAACAGAAAACTCTGGACACAAAACATACAGTAGTATTTGCAATACATACTTTAGTATTTGCAGGGTGTGGGACACCAGAAATATTTCCAGCACTCAGGTTGTAGTTATTTGTGTGGGCATGAGCAAAGAAATACAGGCTGAGGTCATAACTTGCCAGTGGTTCATCATAGGGATTTCATTAAAGTTGCCCCTCCCCACGTTCAACCTCACCCAACATCATCCAGTTACACCTGGATCACAGAGGTGAGGGTTGAGGGGATAAGAAAGCGATGGATCTGTATGTATCCATGCAATTTTTTTCCCCCCTAGTTTAATAACTTGTTTGCAAAAATGAACAGCAGTTGAGGAAGACAAGAATATGAGGCATCATGACTTGGCAAATATTCTTAAGTCAGCTTTGATGGAAATGTTTGTACTTTCCTTCTTTGAAAGGCTCAGGAGTACATCCATTTATGTTATAACTCCCTTGACTTGAATTGGCAGATGATATCATAGTACAATATTCAACTGGTGTAATTTGAAAAGAAACTTCGAAGATGGAAAACATTCTGTAATTCTCCCCTTAGAAGAACTTGTAAAAAAAAAATAAAGTGAAAAATATAGTGTGATCTCTTACCTGCCAAAACCAACACAGTAGTGAGTGATGGGTTTAAATGGAAGTCCCAACAGCAGTAACTGTTTCCAAGACTGTAGAACTGCCAAGGCAAAAACCTTCAAGATCTCCTAGCTGGTAAGACTTGGTATGGTGGTACAATTGCCCACAGCTTGAACAATCAAGGATTTTCTTTCTTATAATCTCATGTGTTTTTACAGAAGTCATTGGCTTAATCCATTTCACTCAAACAAACTTTTATTACAGGAGCTCTCCCAGACTCCAGGATGAGGTGAAAGTGTGACCACATGCCATTGTACTGGAAAGCTTTGCCTTTTATATTCAGTGATTTTTACCTGCTTTTACACATCTCGTTGCATTTTAGTGCACAACTGACTAAAAAAAAATTACATATATGTCCAGGAACTTTTTCTTATGGTGATTGATGAAATGTCATTGAAGTCTTCTATGAAGAGGCAAAATTATTCAGCACTTTTCATGCATATAGTTAATTTTTTACTTGGGAAGAAAACACTGGGCATCAAGGGGTTTTTAAATGCACTGTGGACAAGAAAGACAAAAACCAATGGCAAGAGCTGAAGCCAAAATGAATCCGAATGAGGGGATTTTAATAGTGAGTCAGTCATCCAGAGAAATTATGATTTGCCAACTCTTACTGTCTTCAGAAAGAGAGCGTGCCTTTCTAGATGTACCATACTCAAACACAGGACAGTTTATTCAGAAGTGGGTTAATTGTGCGAAGTGTAAAGGCCTGTAATATAAAAGCCAGATCAGAGGATCTGTCTAATAGTCCTTTGCCTTTAGTTTTGTGGGGTTTTTCTTGAAAGAGTATTCTTTTTTCTTTTAATTTTCCCAGCTCTTACACAGACTAGGTCAAAGAGTTTTAATTCCATTCCTTACAGATTTCTACCTTGGAAAATAAAGCCATTGACTAAAGCAAAAGTAGTAACAGCAACTGCAAAGTGATAACAGTTTGCAGTTAGTGCTCAGCCAGTGAGAACTAATTCAGCCATTCACAAAGCTACAAAGCTGCCGTCAGATGGCATTTTTTTGTCACTATCAAACAGATTGTGATTAGATCCATTGACAAAGGTGAATGGTTTGATAGTCATAATTTAATCCTCTGCTATCAGTTCAGCAAGACAGTCACTAACATACACAGTCCATTCTTTGTGCCTGTATTTATAGAAAAAAACATTGCCACAGTATTTGAAAACACATGTTGCTAGATATTTGTTGTAGCACAGATCATGTCTGTAGCCTGTATGTCCTCTCTGCCACGGGTGTGTACATACACATGAACATATATAGAGAATTAATGAATATGGGAGTAAACAGAAAATGTTGGTAGAACAAGAACATGTGAACACATCTGTGTTCATTCAGCAAAGACATCAGTGCACAAGGAGCCACTGCCTCGTGTTCCCCTCATGCAACTTCATGAAGACTTGTAACATTCACATGCCATCTGCAGAGAGAGGCTCAGATAGTTAGTGGGTGCCCTGCTACTGGGTGACACTTTCCAAGAGCTCCTTTTCCCATTTAGGTATGTTCTGAGAGTTATAACACAAATAGCTGTGCACCTACATGAAGTTCTTATCATCATTCACTGAATTCAAACTACCTGGATTTGGAAAATTAGTTTGCCTTTGGCTCTGGCTTAGGGCATACAGGATCATATGTAAGTTGCTTAACTTCCCTGAAGCAGACTGGATGCTGTCTGCTTACCATTCCCTACTTCTCCAAGTTCTTGTGAGCTGTAGGCCCTTCCTACCCTCAAGCAGATCAACACTCCTGCCTAACTTGGTATTGTCTGCAAACTTACTGAGGGTTCTCTCAAACCCCTCATCCAAATCACTAATAAAAATATTAAAGAGAATTGGCCCCAATACTGAACCCTGGGAAACACCACGTGTGACCAGCTGCCAACTGGATTTAACTCCATTTACCACAACTCCTTGGGCCCAACCATCCAACAATTTTTTATCCAGCGCAGCATACAGCCATCCAAGCCCTGAGCAGACAGTTTCTCCCAGAGAATGCTGTAGGAAACAGTATCAAAAGCTTTACTAAAGTCCAGGTGGACAACGTCCACAGCCTTTTCCTCATCCACTAAGTACATCACCTTGTCATAGAAGGAGATCAGGCTAGTCAAAAGAACATGCCTTTCACAAACCCGTGCTGACTGGGCCTGATCACCAGGTTGTCCTGTACGTGCTGTGTGATGGCACTCAAAATGATCTGCTCCAAAACCTTCCCCAGCACAGACATCAGACTGAGAGTCCTATAGTTCTCTGGATCCTTCTTTCAGCCCTTCTTGCAGACAGGCATCACATTTAGAAACATAGAAACACAGAAATGTCTGGGTTGGAAGGGACCTCTAGAGGTCATCTAGTCCAACCCCCCCTGCTGAGAGCAGGGACATCCTTAACTAGAGAAGGTTGCTCAGGGCTTTGTCAAGCCCCACCTTGAATGTCTCCAGGGATTTACTAACCTCCAGTCAACTGGAACCTCTGTGGTTAGCCAGGACTGCTGATAACCGATGGAAAGTGGCTTGATGAGCACTTCTGCCAGCTCCATCAGTACCCTTAGGTGGATCCCATAGCCTTACATGGGTCTAAGTGGTGTAGTAGGTTGATGACCGTTTCCTCTTGGATTATGAGGACTTCATTCTGCTCCACATTCCTGTCTTCCAGGCAGGGGGCTGGTCACTCAAAGAACAGCTGGTCTTACTATTAAAGACTGAAGCAAAGAAGGCATTCAGCACCTCAGCCTTTTCCTCATTCTTTAGTCACTATGTTTTCTCCCGCATCCAATAAAGATGGAGATTCTCCTTTGTTCTCCTTTTGCTGTTAGTGTATTTATAGAAACATTTTTTATTATCTTTTATGACAGTAGCCAGATTAAGTTCTAGTTAGGCTTTGGCCTTTCTAATTTTCTCCCTGCATAGCCTCACAATATCTTTGCAGTCTTCCTGAATTACCTGCCCCTTCTTCCATAGGCTATAGACTTTCCTTTTCTTCCTGAGTTCCAGCCAAAACTTTCTATTTAGCCATGCCAGCTTTCTTTCCCACTATATCATCTTGGGGCACACTGGGATGGCCTGCCTCTGTGACTTAAAGATTTCCCTCTTGAAGAAAGTCTAGCCTTCCTGGGGTCCTTTGCCTTTCAGGACTGCACGACAAAGGACTCAAAGTCAATCAGTCAACTCAAAGTCAACCATGACAAAGTCAACCAGTCTTCTAGACAGATCAAAGTCTGCACTCTGGAATTCCAAGGTGGAAGTTCTACTGACCCCCTCCTAAGGCCATCAGCACAGGGAAATGATGTAACCTCCCTAGATAATGGAAGAGATTGCAAATCCAGTACCAGAAATCCTCAGTTTTCTTCTCACTGCTGTTGCAAATGAAATTCACTTAAAAGTCCATTTTCCTGCTAGGAAGAGAATTGGGGGGGTGGGGCGGAGTGGAGCAGGGTGAAGTATGGTTTTGGCTTCAGCAGCAGTGGAAGAAACCTAAGAAAACATACTTCAGTTGTATCCTAAAGGTGAAAGCACCAAAATGGGGGGGGGGGGGGGGGGGGGGGGAGAAAAAAAAAAAAAAAAAAAAAAAA